>CAUYQV010195875.1:0-71578 GCA_963574575.1 Galagoides demidoff
AAATCCCCAGCCTGAGCCCGCCAAACAATAATGATGGCTGCAACCAAAAAATGGCCGGGCGTTGTGGCGGGCGCCTGTGGTCCCAGCTATTTGGGAGGCGGAGGCAGGAGACTCACTTGAGCCCAGGAGTTGGAGGTTGCTATGAGCTGTGATGCCATAGCACTCTACCCAGGGGGATAGCTTGAGGCTCCGTCTCAAAAAAAAAAAAAAAAAGAATTAAGGTAAGTATGAGAATGATGTCTCATCAAATAAGAATATTAATAAAGAGAAGTGTTTTTAAAAGACCAAATAAAAATTCTGGTGTTGAAAAGCATGATAACTGAAAAGAAAAATTCCCTGAAGCTACTCAACAGAAAATGTGGGCATTCAGAAGAAAATTTCAGAAATTATGAATGTGAGTTAATTGAGATGACAACCTAAGGAACAACAACAAAAAAAAACTACAAATTAAATAGAACCTCAAAGACCTAAGGGCCATCATTAAGCATATCAACATATGCATAACAGTTCCAGGAGAGGACAGAAAGAAAAAATATTTGAAGAAATAATGACTAATAATATTTCAAATTTTGTGAAAAATATTAATCTACATCTAAGATGCTGGATGAACTTAAAATGGGATAAACTCAAAAAGATTCCCACTTTGACACATTACACTCAAACTGCTGATGGCCAAAGACAAGAAAAGAACTTTGAAAAGAGCAAAAGAAAAACAACTCATCACAAAAGACACGTCAACATGGACAACTGATTTTCAACAAGGATGCCAAGAAATTTCCACTGGAGAAAGAATAGTCTTTTTAACAAATAGGCCTGGGGCAAAGGTATTTTCATGTATAAAAGGGTAAAGTTGATCTCCTATCTTATTCTTTAAGCAAAAATTAATTCTAAATTGATCAAAGATCTAAACATAAGAGCAACAACCACCACGCTCTTAGAAGAAAACCTAAGTATAAATCTTTGTAACCTTGGGTTAGAAAATGGTGTGTTAGGTGTGACATCTAAAGCACAAGCAATCAAAGACCAAACTAGAAAAAATATTAGATTTCATCAAAATTAAGGGTGCCATCAAGAAAGTGAAAAGACAACCCACAGAATGGGAGAGAACATTTGTGCAAATCTCATATATCTCTGTGTATATATATCTGTTAAAAGTCTACCATCCAGAATATATAAAACTGTTACAACTTCACAATGAAAAGACAAATAATTCTAATATTTTAAATTGGCAAAGGATCTGGATTGACATTTCTTTAAAGAAGATATAAAAATGACCAAGAAACACATGAAAAGAACCTCAAATCAAATTTCTAATAGGAAGTAAAAATCAAACCCACATTAAATAAATTAATACCTACTAAGCTGCCTGTAGTCGAAAGATGGATGATAAGAATGTGGGGAAATTGAGACCTCATATCCTGCTATAAGAATGTAAAATGGTACAGTTTCTTTGGAACAGATGGATAGTTTCTCAAAAAGTTTAATATAGAGTTAGCATGAGGACCCAGCAATTCCACATATATAAGATACACACACAAATATGCCAAAGAATTAATACAAATGTTCAAATAAAAGCTTGCACATGAATGCTCATAGCAACATTATTCATAACAGCACAATTTAAACAACCCAGTGCTTAACAACTGATAAATGAATTTTTAAAAATGGATAAATAAATGTATACTCATTCATTGAAATAATTGTTAAGCCATAAACAGTCATGGAAACATTTTATATCACCTTTTTAATTTTAATTTTTTTTAATTTTTCTTAAAAAATAATTACACTATGCCACAGATAAACCTTGAAAACATAATACTAGGACGGCACCTGTGGCTCAAAAGAGTAAGGCGTCGGCCCCATATGCTGGAGGTGGCGGGTTCAAACCCAGCCCTGGCCAAAAAAAGAGGAACATAATACCAAGTGAAATAAGCCAGATACAAAAAGATACATGCTTCCATTTATATGAAAGTATAGGATAGGTAAAATCTATAGAGACAGTGTAGACTAGTGGTTGCTAGGGTTTGGTGGGAGTAGATTGTGGATACAAAGTTTTTTTCCAGGGTAAACAAAATATTCTGGAATTAGATAGCAGCAATGGTTGTACAACCATTTGAATATGCTAAAAATACTGAATGGCACATTTTAAAAGAGTGCATTTTATGGCATATTAATTATATCTTGGTTTTAAAAATATAAAATAAAAATTAATTGAGTGCCCACAATATTTTTCAGCATGATTACAGGCACTTAAGTTTCAACTGGAGTAATTTTTGTTTGTTTTTGATGTGTGCATTTGCTATGCATGCATGCTGGTTTTTAGGGAGATGAGTGTGCTGCTCGCAGAAACTCCTGGGAGTTCAGGAATATATTTACACAGTACTCATGCAGGAAATAAAAAAAGGCTGAACTGGTTTTGTTAGAGCTCAGCCTGCACTAACACCTTGAAGTACCACGTGGGATGCTACTTAGCAAATTCTTTTTTTTAATCACTCAACAGCAGGGAAAATGTAAGGGAGAAATCCATTTTACTATTCTTTGTGTTTCTTGAAAATGTGAATTATGATAATTCTTATTCTCATTTAACTTTTTTTCTGCTGAAACCACAGGAGACAGCACTTTTACAGTGGTCAGGGAGATGAGTCTCCCCTCAGTAAGGTGAGCATTTCTGCATCAAGGACTTTAAGAAGAGACAAACCAAGACAGAAAACCTGCATCTGCAGAGCAAACCTGGTCCAGAAGGAGATGGGCTTCTCGTTCTCCACGCGACTTGATGTGGCTATCTTAGCCAGGTAATTTATGAAATTTAGGCAGTTTTGAAGGCCTTTAGAAGGCAAGGAAGCAAAAGCTGCTGCAGATTTGGGGTGGTCCCTGCCAGCTAGGCAAAAAAGCAACCCTTCTCGGTTACGGTTAGAAGTCAAAACCCAGCACACCAGACAGCCAGAACTTTGTATTGCATGTTACTTTCTGTGGTTGGAACCCCTGCACTTAAGTCTTTATTAAACATTAAAACTATTAGTTTCTCAGCTATTCAAAAAGAAGTAAAGGTAAATATTTTTGTCTACACTTTCCAGAGTAGAAAAAGGAAAATTAGCATCCCTCTGAAATTATTATCACACAGAGAAATTTCCTGAGAGGGTTAAGGATCCGCTGGAAAGTCCCCTATTCCCATGAAGAAATTCTCCTTCCATTACAAAAACTGGAGATTTGAGCTATTATTTTATGAAAGGAACCAGTGGGTGTTCCTACAGATTACATCAAAAGCAAAAAATCCAAGCATTTCAAGATAAACGCTAATCACAGAAATAAGAATTTTTCCCTTGGAAAGGACATTATCCAATTTTGTTGATTTGACTTTTTCCCACCTTACATGTATGTCAAAAAATAAAAAGTACTTAAGTCTTGACCATTTGGTTATCATAGAAATAAAGTTTAAATTCAACTGCTTCTTTCCCCAAACCCATTATAATGGGTACACTTAATGTTGTACACTTCCTTGTTTCATGTTTTTAATGCCACTTAATATCTGAAGCTAACTTTCCCATTGATTTGTTTACTGGTTCTCCTCTGTAGAATGCAAGGTCACTGAATCAGGACCTTTTCTTTCTTCTTCTTTTATTTATCTGTTATACCTGTTGCCTAGTAGGTACTCATGTTTATAGACTAAATGAATGGATGAATGGTCTTTTGTCCCATATTTTTAGCGAGATTGACCTTTTAAGTCAGAGTAGTCCTACAAATCAGTAGGATCTGTGTGCTATAGGGGACAACTTTGTTGCTGTTAAAGTGTCATATAATGTAAACTATTGCTGTTTACTGTTCCATCATCAATATTTCTGTTGGGAAGGAATGGGTCTGAATGGATTTATGTATTTCTTTCTTTTATGATTTGGGATTCAATGAGGGTATGAAGAAATAAGCTATACTGATTGCATTTGTTAGATAAAGTCCCTCTTATAATTGTGTACCACCCCCAAAAGGTGTGCCATACACTGTGACCTCCAATCCCCCTCCTACCTCCTGTTTCCCCACTTGCTCTTTCCCCTACCTCCCCCCCTTGAATTAGCTCATCTTCTGCGTTCATATTAGAATAGACTGCATTGGATTCTTGCTTCTTCATTCTTGTGATGCTTTACGTCCATCCAGGTTAATCCTTGTCCTCTTTTTTACTTCTCACTGCCTCCTTTGTTTCAAACAGAAGTCTTTGCTCTTAACAGTATGCTGAAATATGTTGCCAGAACACCAGGTGGCACTAAGGAGACAGCACAGCCAACAACCTCTATGGCCCTTCTTCCAAATTTAGTTGCCTTCAGTGATCACCTTTAGTTGCCTTCAGGATCCTCAGCATTCAGACCCTGACAGGTTAGGATCTTAAAGCTCATAAGAATCCTTCAGAGGCAGGTCTCACAGTACCCCCAACAGTTCCTGTGGCGTGTGGGAGTCCCTCAGCCTGTATCAAGAGTGGAATTCTGATCCTAGCAAGTGGAATTAAGAGGGCCATGCCATAGGCCCCTGCTAAGACCTTCTCCCAACCTTCCCACAATGGCAGCTGCCTGACTCCAAGATCTTCTCAGTATGACTGTCTCACCAGCCAGCAAACCTATGGCAAATCCACTACAACTGGCATTCAAATCTGATTGCTCTATACTGCTTGAGTCTGCCCCCTCTTCCAAGCTTTCCATTTGATGCACAGATTCCCCCAAGAACTGAAAACTCCAGAAAGGCTTCCTCCCATCCCAGACTTCTGTGGAAGGCCAGCCAATCCCAGCTAGTCTCAATCACTTGCCTAATTTATCATATTTCCACTGCTCCAGCTCACCTGCTGTTATCCAGCTCACCACCTTCTCGCTATACTCTCTGAGCTATGACTCTGGGTAGGGTTCCCATGCCAGGTATGTCTGGGTTCTCTCTTTTTCCCCAGCTGTTCTAGGAGAGCTCAGCTCAACGATCCTTCTTATCTGCCATCTTGCTCCACCTGGTCTCTGAAAGGATTTATAACATTGGAATTTCTTAGTTTACCAATGGAACATTGGAAGCAGTATATTGCAACAGAAGTGCCTCTAAGAAGCCTCCTCTTCTTCCCCCTAGGCAGGTACATGTAGACTTTTCCATCTTCAATGTTCTTTATTATAAGACCCTATTTTGGAAGTTACTATGCAGTATTGTCATTGGTTGTTTATTCTCTCTTTTTTCCCCCACACAAAATGAATCCTACATTCCTAACATCTGATGCATGACAAGAAATCAATAAATATTATTGGAATAAGTGATAAATTTATTTAAGAGGGAAGATATTTTTAGAAATATATTATGTTGTCATTCTTTGACTTTTCCTGTTCTATAACATCCCCTTGTTATGACAGAAGTCCCTGGAAGATTAGGATTACCACAGCAGGAATTTTTAAAAAGTAGGGCTCAATTTTTGACATGTAGAATAGGATTTTTAAACTCAAGATATGCTATAATGGAGAACATTTGCTATATATGACAGGAAGCTGGCCTAACCTTCTAGACCAGAGAATTCTGAGAAGAAGAAAGGGAAAAGGCAGGGCAGTGTGTTCAAACCCTCATGGGGTTTACCCTCAAAAAGGTATAGAGAGTTATGATAGAAGCACTTGAATAAATGAGAGGAAATAAGATATAGTGGCCCACTTCTCTAGATGTAGTTAGGGGAAGTCTTCAAGTCTCTGGATGAAGCACTGCATTCAGTTTGCTGGCAAACTCCGTGGCATGGATGGAATACTATGATGTGGCCCATAGATGGGGCTGCATAAATTGCATAAGACAACATTCTGGTCCCCCATGGCTTTTGAGAAGCCTATGATGGATCTGTAAGTTCTCCAGAGGCCAAAAATGGGGACACAAAGACTCTGAGAGAGAAGTGAGAGTTGTTTCAGTGACCAGAGGCAATTGGCCAAGAACCATGAGCTTCCATATCTAGTGCTGAAGTAATACTCCTGGTGGTCAGATGGTAATAGTGGAACCCAGGCAAATTCCAGAAGAGAAGTATGAACAGACCTTCCTTCTTGGAGGAGGTGGTGGCCTAAAAGTTCCTGCTTGTAACTCTGAGGGTCCCTGTTCCAGCTTCCCAAGCTCATGTAGGTTCCTCCCCAATTCCCATTCAAGTCCAGATGCTTCATTAGGGAGGAGCAGGAAGAGGAAACAGGAAGTAAGCTGAAAGATGAACATTTACCTGACAGGTGAAAGATATTGGAGTTGTTGAAAGATACTAAATCATGAGAAATATTAGGATAATATCACCTGGCAAATTTAAATTCTTTCTACTTTATCCAAGATAATTGAGTCTTTTAAAGTGGAATTTGTTCAAGTATTGAAAAGAAAGCATTTTTTCCTTAATTATGGGAGTGGCAGTATGCAACTCATCTTATTATTCTATGAATAAATGGACCAGGAAGCAGGCTACCAGAGTTCTAATCCATAACCAGTCAGAACAAGCTACATAACTCTGGTCAAGGGAAGATTTAAAACATTGGGGCACTTAATGACTATTTGGAATCGATGGGTAAGTTAAAATGAGGAGGTGGGATAAGGGGATCTCTAGGAATTTAATTAGTTTTACCACCTTGGACATTTTTGAATACTCAAGTTCACGAAATGTTATTTTCATGAAAATCATTTGTAAAATAGGTTGTTGCTTATTTGTACATTAGGAGAACAATACTGTGATTTACCAATTATCTAAACTCCAAATCTCAACTTTATTAATATGCTACCTGAAGAAATTACAGGTTTACCTAAATTTTGAGGTTTATTTACCATACTTCAATCAATAAAGAGGTTCAGCAGTATTTGATCTCAATAATAACCTCTAGTTCAAAGACCATGAGAAAAATAGCAAATCCTATAATACAATTTGGGGCAAGAGACATCAAATTTTATTTAAATGATATGGTGATCATCTACAAGTTATGAAAGTGACATAAGTGAACTATTTTAATACATCTCCTAGAAATATGCTTCCTATATAAAGAATAGTTTGGTATCCAAAAATGTGATTTCACTTCATGTTAATAACAAAATTTTCTCTCCATAAAGAAAATGTTGGTCACTTTCCACCACAATATCTGAATGGGGTGGAAACAAGAACAATGAGAGAGAGACAGAGACGGGGAGAGGGAGGGAGAGAGAGAATAAAAAGAATATAAACTAATTCTAGGAGTCCTTGCCACATACAAAACATATTGAAACAGAAATTCACAGAAACATGTTATATGGAAATTCAGAAGTTTAGAAGCAAAAAAGATGAAATCAAAGTGTACACCTTCCCCAATTGCGCCACTAACCAGCTGCCTTCCTCTAGAGTATGCCCTTTAGGACTTTTCTCCCTCCAAATCAAATGAACACCAGCATGGAAAATAGAAAAGACTGTAACAGCTGAGGAAAGACGAGGCACCCAGTCGACATCATCTGTTGTCAAAGAAATAATTTGAAAAGTAATCAGACATGAAGCCAAACGGATGGAAAAGCTGTGATATTATTGATTTAATTTGATTGCAATTTATTGTACATTATCAAGGAGACAGAGTGTTAGTCTTACAGTGTGTTATATTGTGGCATCAACCTGGTGTGGAAGATTAAAGCACGTCTATGTGACAGCAGGGCAGAAGGCAGGGATTGTGGGCAAGCCAATATCTGGTAGCTGAACTCCAACCAAATGTACAATTAATTGCCCTAAGTTTTACTCCTGGTTAGTTCCAACAAAAGGAAACTGTAACAGCTCTTTCTATGAAACGTAGAAGAAACAAATAACTTATTTCTCTGTGTCTCTACTGAGCATTTATCTTATATGTTTCTTTTGAGGAATACAAGATATAATTAGCAATGCCAGGAAACTTACATAATTAACAAAAGATCTTGCACTGTTGATTCTAGTATCTTTTAAGTGTTTATTTTCCTTAAAATAAGTATTATTGTTTTATGTACGTGTTACAAAAATGATCTATGTCCCTTAATCTGCCACAACAAAACCATAGGCTGGGTTAATTGAACAAAAGCATTTATTTTATTCAGTTTTAAAGGCTGGCTCCATCAGGGGCTGATTGGTAAGAGCTATCTATATCTGGCTGGCAGAGAGCTATCTTCTCATTGTTTCTTACATGGCCATGAGAAGGAGACCAAGTCTTCTCTTAGAATGACACTAATCTTATTGAGTCTGGACATACCCTATGACCTTATTTGACCTTACATACTTCCTTAGTGGCCCTGTCTCCAAATATCACATTAAGGGTTAAAGCTTCATTCAATACATCAATTGGGTATGGGGGTAGAGAGATGTAAATCTCCAGTCCATAACACCTTAGTCATTGTAGAAAAGTCAGAATGTACCAACAAGCAAAAAAGACATAAAACTTAACCATAATCTCATCACCCAGTGATGACTACTATCAATTTTCAGGTGTATTTACTTTCAAGGTTTTGAAACCTATACACATATGAAAATATTTTAATAGCATTATATTGAAAGTAATGTTTTCCAAATTCTTATTTTACTTAATAATATAAAGAAATTTTAACAAGGATAACAGTAGAGACATGCCCTAAGATACAGATGACAATGGGAGGACACCAGCAGCCATTACACAGATTTGAGTACATCCTATCTCCAAGCTAAAATCATGAGGGTTCTTAGAAAACTCACCTTCACTGATTTACTTCTGTCAATCTAATCAAGAACAACTGCCCTCGTGGATTATTTTCAAACTATTCATTTCACCCAACATGGGAAAAGGTCTCAGAAACAGCTGTTATTCTAACTTTTTATAATAGAGGAAAAAGCAAATTAATGGAGAAAGGATAACTATATTAGTCAGTACTAGTCAGAGAAGCAGAACCAACAGAAAATCATTTCCTCCTCTTCTCTCTCTTCTCCCTCTCCCCGCCACCTCTTACTCTTATGCAATTGCAGAGGCTAGATAAGAAGCCCTAAAGTCCATAGGCAACCAGAAAGGAAAGAGTTCATATGTCTAGAATCCCACATTTGTGAGTGGGAACCCCACAGACATGGACTGAAATCAGTGGCCTTCTTGTTGCCTTTGATGTCATGGATCTCAGCACACACCCCTGGAGTCCAAGAAGTTGATGAAAGATTGAGGAGAAGGACGTGCAACTGCAGACCCAGCCACTGCTTCATGCCAACCAGACTTGAATCTATAATATGTAAATAATTCTCAAAACTCAACAATACAAACAACTCAATTAAGAATTTAAATAGACATTTTAACATGGACTTAAGGATAAACACCTTATTTAATGATTTACCATCATTAGTCATCAGGGTGATGATTTGACATTATTACCCATCAGAGTGATGAAAATCAAAATCATAATAAGATATAATAATGCATCTCTTAGAATGGCTAAATTTTAAAAATACTGAATGCCAAGTTCTGGCAAAAAAAAAAAAATGAATGAAAGAGAAAAAGCAGAGCAACTGGAACTATCATACAGTGTTGGGGGTGAAGGGAGTACAAAATAAGGCAATACTCTGGAAAACACAGTTGGGCAATTTCTTAAAAAATACAACATACACTTAAGTTATGACTCATCAGTTCTACTTTGGGGGATTTACCCTAAAGTAATGGAAACGCTGTTAGTTTTCTAGAGCTTTCATAACAAAGTACAACAGACTAGACGGCCCAAACGGAAATGTACTTTCTCACAATTTTGTAGGCTAGAAGTCAGAGATCAAAGTATCCACACATTTGTTGTTTTCTTCTGAAGCTTCCCTCCTTGGCTAGTAGATGGCCGTCTTCTCCTTTATCTTCATAGTCTTCTCTCTGTACCTGCCTGTCCAAATTCCTTCTTATCAGAATGCCAGTCATGTTTGGGTTAGGTCCTATAACTTTGTTTTAACTTAATTACCTCTATAAGACCCTATCTCCAAATATAGTCACATTCTAAGGAATTGAGGTTGGGACTTTAACATATGAATTTTTGGAGAAACAAAATTTAGCCCATAACACTGCATCCCCTATATCCTCCAAAGTAATTCATGTTCTTTTCACATGTAAAATACATTCACCACATCTCAAGAGCCCTAAGAGTTTTAACCCACCCCAGCATCAATTCAAAGTCAAAAATCTCATCAAAATATAATCTAAATCAGATATAGGTGAGACTTGAGGTATAACTGATCCTGAGACAAAATCCCTGTCCAGCTGTGAACCTGTAAAATCAGACAAGGAGTTATCTACTTTCAAATTACAATGATGGGATGGGCATAAAATAGATAACTTTCACTCCAAAAGGGAGAAATCAGGAAGAAGAAAGTAGTTTTGGATTCCAAGCCAACTCCAAAACCTAACAGGAAAAATTCCTTAAGATTTTAAAACTTGGGAATAATCCTCTTTGACAATACTCTGTTCTAAGGACTGCCAGTGTGGTCTTCCTTTCCGGGCCCACAAAGATGTGGCCTCACACCCTCAGCCCTTGGCAGTGGCAGGTTGGTCTGCTGAAACCAAGGAGATGGCTTACCCTTTGAAAGCAGTCCTATGCTTGGGGCCTGATGGCAGCCCTGACAATCTCTGAACCTCCTTCATTCTCCTCTTTTCTTGAAGAACACATCTTCACAACTAGATAGCTATCCTGCCCCATCCTATAGAATCCCAGAAGTCTGAAGTCCTCTTTTATTTCATCCTGTTTCTGTCCCCTTTAGTCCAAGTTGGCAACTTTCTGCTGGTATACAATTATGTTGGTCTCCAATGCAAGCCACAGAGATCCAAGCCATCAGGAAAGAGGGTCCTCCACAGATCTTTCCAGGATAACTATATCTCTATTCATGGCTTTTGTT
Source organism: Galagoides demidoff (assembly GCA_963574575.1). Classification (NCBI taxonomy): domain Eukaryota; kingdom Metazoa; phylum Chordata; class Mammalia; order Primates; family Galagidae; genus Galagoides; species Galagoides demidoff. The sequence continues at coordinate 10,811 of CAUYQV010195875.1, forward strand.
GAGGTAGCTGATTAAATCTGTGAGTCACATTATTTTTCTCATATTTTGCAATATGAATAGGCTAAGAATTTGCCAAATCTCTAAATTCTAATTCCTTCTTGCTTAACAATTCCTTCTTCAATTTATTTATCTCACTCCTCTTGCATTTTACTATATGTAACAAATTAAAAAACAGCCTACACCATCAACACTTTGCTTAGAGATCTCAGGTAAATATCTAAGTTCATCACTGACAAATTCTACTTTCCACAAAACATGAGAATACAAAGTGTCCAAGTGCTTTGCCACTTTATAACAAGGATCCTCTATCTTCTAGTTTCCAATAACAGCAAAATCTGTATATAAATTTTTATATACAAATAACTCTGTAATATAGAGTTATATTATAACTCTATAATTGCCAAGAACCAAAAGGCAATCCAAATGTCCTTCAAAAGGTGAATGTTTAGATCAACTCTGATACATATCTCCACATCATGTAAAAAAACAAAAAATGCACTGCCAAAGCAACTTGAATTAATCTCAAAGTCATTATTAAAGAAAATAATCTTAAATGTTACATATTGTATGATTCCATTTCTATGACATTCTCAAAAAGAGAAAACTATAGAGTTTGCCAGAGGTTAGAGTAGGGTGAGGGTATGACTATAAAAGGATGCTGTGAGGGAGTTTTTTGGAGTGATGGAAATGTCTTGTGTCCTTATCCTGGTATTGGTTCCATGAATCTATACATATGTTACAATTTATAGAATTATACACAGCAAAAGTCAACCTTACTCTATGATAATTTGTAAAATAAAACTGTCAAAATGTTCAAAAGAACTTAATCTCTCTGGGAGCTAAAGTCCTCACCCTACTCGAAATAAACTGTGATTTATATTACACAATTCCCTTAAACTCTCAACATATGTAATTATTATGGGGAAAAATCCTCTGAGACTTAAATTCACTCAACCTCTGACAGATTCTACCTTGGCACATTCTAAGCTTTTAAGGATTTAACAAAAATTAATATTGCCTTCATATCTTCAAGAAGTGCACACTACATGTCCAAGTATCCACAGACATACCCCTTCATGATACCCCATAAGAAAGGAGAGTATATAGAAAGAGAAGTACTTCACAAACAAAAGCCTGTCTTAAAGAGATTGTTTCAGGTAGTTTTCACCACAAATCTTGCTCTTACATGATGGGTCATACAACTGCTTTCTTGTTTCCTGATATAAACACTGCTCACAGTGTTACAATCTGGGTGTCTGTCCCCTCTAGACATCCAACTCTAAGGCTTGCTAAACAGACCAAAAGAAAAGTAGAGAGCTCCAAAAGACTGGGTTGTAGACAGCTTCTTCCAGTGACCTTTAAATCAAAATGTGTGCCTAAAACAAAGGACTTATATTTAATTTATTTTTTTCTCTACTGCCAGTCTCTTTCCTGTGTTTTACTTCCAGATAAGAGAGTTAAGATTTCATTGCTGTCTTGATTATCTTTGTCCCTTAAATAAAACACTCTGGAAATCCTAATTCATCTTTCCCACTCAGAGTGGCCGCCAAATTTTATAACTCCTAGACATGTTATCCCATTTCATATCTCCCTAGTGAGAACCTTATAGTCACATCCAGAAGTCCAAATGAAACTACACTTCACCCAAATATAACAATCATCTTCCCTTTTATCCTTAACATAGGAATATGATTAACCCTAACACATCTTTATTGGACCTTAGGCTCCTACAATAGATGGGTGACATCTCCCAGAGCCTCAAAGCAAGTTACAAAACATCAGGAATAAACATGGCTATAGTCCAGTTATTTTTTTTGAAGCTATTTAGAAATCAGTACATAATCTTTTTAATTTCATCTAAGGTATTTTTCCTCCATTGTTGGGACTAATTAAGTTCAGAGAGTAATTGGTACTGATCTATTGTCATAAACAACACATTTGTATGTCCTCAATGTGTAACCCTAGGAATATTCTTCTCGTATAGTCAGATGTTCCTATCATGTGTAGCACATACGTAAAATTGAAACCATTATCACCACCCACTCCCGTTTGCTATCTTCCATTAAAACCCAACATATTAGTTCATTAGAAGGGGTTTGTGATTTGGAGATTTCAGAAGATTATAAAAGAATTTCTACTCTGGTCAGGAATTCATGAACAAAAATGTGTGATCTAAAGCATATCGCTGACTACCACTCAGAGAGCCAATGAAATGGCTCAAGCTTCCACAGAACCAATGGACCAGCATAAACTTACCAATTTTTTTATATACAGTTTCCATTACACATGTATAACAAATTTTATACAAACAAGCCTTAATGTAAGATTAGGTTGCTTTCACTATTAAAAGAAATATTATGAGAAATGTTTTTACAATTATACATTTTTCAAGATTATTTTCTTTAGGAAATCTTTAAAAGTGGATATACTTGACAAATGAGTATACAAAATGTTAAGAATTTGAAATAAATTACCAATTTGTTTTCTAGACAGATTTTACCATTTATTTACCTGCCAATTATATATGAAAAACTATTTCACTATATCCTTGCTAGAAGCAGAATTTCTTTTTTAAACAGATTCTCACTCTGTCACACAGACTAGAGTACAATGGCATCATCAGAGCTTACTGCAACCTCCAACTCCTAGGTTAAAGAGATCCTCCCGCTCAGTCTCCTGAGTAGCTGAAACTATAGACACATAAGCAAAACTGACTAATTTTTCTATTTTTTGTAAAGACTGGTGTCTCACTCTTAGCTCATCCGAAATTCCTGGCCTCAAACAATATTCTGGCCTCAGCCTCTCAAAGTACTAGAATTATAGGCATTAAGTCATCATGCACAGCTTTGGAACCAGAAATTATTCCTTATTTTAATCTTTGCTACTTAAAAAAAAAAAAAAAAAAAAAAAACGGAGGTTGACTCTTTTTACTTATAACGAAATCTCTTAAGTTAGTTTTGTATGTCATTGGTCTTTTAATTTCTCATCAGGTAACTTGCCTGTTTATGTACCTTATATATTTTCTTTTTTATTATTGATGATTATTTTGCATATATTAAGGATATTAAGTATATTAATTTAATACAGCAAAATTTTCAAAAAATATCTACCCCTATACATGTAACCTCAATCAAAATCACAATGGGAATGGCTATAGACTTTGAAACCTGATTAGAAAATGAGTGTGGAAGAATAAATATATAAATGTATATCATCTAGCAGCATTTAAAACCAGAACAACCAACTACTCATAAGGGAAGGGGAGGGTGTCATACTTCACATAACAAAAGTGATTCCAGCGTGGACTTAAAATCAAAAACTGAAATTAAAGCTATAACCATGCCCAAAGATAAATTTTAAGTAAAGTTTTTATTTCAAAAAATTTTAAATTTCTAGAAATGTTGCAAATATAATGCAGAGGACTTCCATAAACCCCTCACTCAATTTTCTCTGTTGTTAACATCAGTATGGGGTGGCGCCTGTGGCTCAAAGGAGTAGGGCACTGGCCCCATATACCAGAGATGGTGGGTTCAAACCCAGCCCTGGCCAAAAAGTGCAAAAAAAAATCAGTGTGGTACATGTCAAAAGTAATTACCAAAATGTTGCTATGTTACTTTCAACTAATCACCAGCCTTCATTCAGATCTTACCAGTTTTTCTACTACTATCCACTATTTTTAATATGATGAAAAAGCTCATAATATTGGGAAAATTTTTCCAAGAAAGACATGAAAATTTTAGACTATATAAAAGACCAATAGATTTTGCTACATAAAAATTAAAATGTTTCCATATGGAAAAATCCTTTGTGCAAAATGAAAAGCCAAATATACACGTAAAAATGTTAACATGTATTTATTAATTTTTTTCATTCATTCCAAAAAATAATATCAAGAGCTTAATCAGCCCTGGAAATAGAGCTGTGAACAAAATAAACAAACTGTTGAGTACTTCTGATGTTACCTTCTAGTGAGAATGAGGGGAGAAATAACACATAAAATAAATAAGTAAAATATAGAGTCTAGTAAGAGATGGTAAATATTATAAATAAAAATAGGGAGGGAGGAAATAGGGAGTTCCAGGTGGGAGTGTTTAGACCAGAGGGAATCTGTCACTTTAAAGGGTTGTCAAGGTAACCTTCAAAAAGAAAGAGGCATCTATGTTTCCCTTAAGACATGAGAAGGCAGAAGGATACTGTGCCCTAGACATATGAAATCCGTGCTCATATTAATCTTTGGAACTTGTTTGTTTGTTTGTTGTAGTTTTTGCCAGGGCTGGGCTTGAACCCACCACCCCTGGTATATAGTGCCGGTGCCCTACTCCTTGAGCCACAGGTGCCACCCCTCATATTAATCTTTGTTACTTAGAAAAAGAACTGTGCTGATTCTTTTTACTTTAATTTGTTTAGTGATTATTTTTTAACTAGAAATCTGTTATGGAAGCTTTATAAGTTACTGTGTACATATCTAGGGGACAGTGATCCAGACATCAGTGGCATCTGGAATGTGAGGTCACTAAGGAAGAATCACCCCAGTGAAGAGCTGAGAGGTGACAGGGGCCAGACCAGGATAGATTTCTTTTTTTAATTTTGTTTCTGTTTCATTTTATCTTGCGGTTTGTGGGGTTTTTTTGTTGTTTTAGTATATGGTAAACTAAAATTTAATATCCCTAATATATAAAGTACAGAGTTAGATAACAATGATAATGATATTATCAGCAACCATGAGGACAAACTCACATTACAACTAAGAAGTTTGATTCTACTTGTTGAAAATAAAGGAATTTCCCTTCCCTCCCTTTGAGGAGGGAATTTATTGTAGAACATTTGTAGTGGGCATATACATTCTCGTGTCTTTGAAATGTATCTAAACCTTTTAAAAACTAGATAAGTTTTTTGTTAGCTTTATGTCTCAGGATTGTCTTTTCCTAGAATCCAGAGTCATCTTTTTGAAATGTAATCCTAAATGGAGGTGGAGCCCCTATTTTCCCTTACTAAGGTAAACTGGGAACCTAACTTTAGTGGACGCCTTGCTTCAAGTTTGAAACTACCTCTTTTCAGAAAGGTATGCAAAGTTTGTTTTTCCTCTAGATAGAACCAATAACACAGGTGGTCACCATGAATCTAGGATGAACTACATGGTAACAAATGGTGCTATCTTATTTGAAGACTGGCTACTACACATATTTATCTTGGAACATATGTCATGGGTGGTATTCACTTGGCTGTATTAAAGGGTGAGATTCTTTTCCATCTCTGCAATTTCTTAGCAGATTGCCAGTGACGTACACTGCATTCTGGTTTAATGCTTATTCAATAATAAAACTTTCCTTTTTCTGCTTCTTTCCTGGAGATGTTTTCTGGGTTGAGAGAGGATTTTATTTTTAATTTTATTTTTTCAACACAACCCATATGGAATTATTGCTATGGTTGAGACACTTCCTAAGTGTTTAATAGGTAACATGATTATATATCGCTCATGCAATCAGTAAGAAATTTAAATATATAAGACAAGTGAAACAACCTGGTAGGAAATTACAAAAGGACATTCATATGCAACTAACAGAAGAAGAAAAATGAGTGACAAACATGGAGAGATGCAGTTAAGAAACACAAACTAAAGGGTTTTTTTCCTTATCATATTGACAAAAAGTTAAAAAAAAAAAAAAAGTAACATGTCCATTGATTGTTTGGCAAAAGTGTGAAAAAAGCAACATTCATATACTTCTGAAGAAACTCTAAAATAGAAAATCACTTCTAAAGTATATTGGCAAGAACTATCAAATGTTAAATGTATGAAATCTGGGATACACACACATATGTAGATAATTTTTTTTTTTTTTTGAGACAGAGCCTCAAGCTGTCGCCCTGGATAGAGTGCTATGACATCACAGCTCACAGCAACCTCTAACTCCTGGGCTTAAGAGATCTCCTGCCTCCACCTCCCAAATAGCTGGGATTATAGGCACCCGCCACAACACCTGGCTATTTTTTGGTTGCAGCCGTCACTGTTGTTTGGCAGGCCCAGGCTGGATTCCAACCTGCCAGCTCAGGTGTATGTGGCTGGCACCTTAGCCAGTTGAGCCACGGGTGCCGAGCCCATATGTAGGTAATTTTTAATGCACTTTTCTCTTTTGCCTTTTCAAGTACAAGATTTTTGCCTTTTTCCTCCCTAAGCATCTATCTACCCAGCAGATCATTCACATTTGTTTTTAAAAGAGACTAAGGAAATGTAAAATGGCTGCTTCTCAAAATAGAAATGTGTAACAGAGGATGGTTGGGCATGTCAGGAACCGGTCTGGCTAAGCATTCCTTAGATTTCTTCATCTCCCTCTTCAGCATAAAAGCAACCAAGCTTGAAGACCTTTGTTCATAAAGTTCTTTTGTAATCTGGAGACAATCTCTCTGACCGCTGGAAAGGCTAAGAAGGGATCAGTGAAATGGAAGAAATTACCGAGGGAAAAATGAAAGGAAACTTTCCCCCTCCGAGGCAGGAACTTTGGGGGGAGTCAGAGAGAGATGCATAGGTAAAAACTAATCCAATGAGTGGCCAGATTGACCACTTAGGGGCTCTAGTTAGAGAAGGCAAAGTAATTCGAGCTAACAGTACTGTTAAAGGGGACCTCCAAGCCTATTAGAGATCCACAGAGAACTCCCAGGCTTCCTTCCACCCTACCCACTGTGTGACCACAGCAGTTTGCAATGCAGCACTATCTTGCAGGAGGTTTGGCCTTCTTAAACCACTTTTAAGTCCCAGGCGATACAGACAAAAAGTTAATAACCATCGGCCTTGCCACAGAGGCCGTCATACCAAGAAAAAGCAGCCCTGCCACAGATTTGGGGGAGAAATTCTCTCAGTAGACTGGCGGATGTTCTGACATTCACCAGTGCTTGCAACCAGTGGGATCTGATGTGGGTCTGAGTTAGCCAGGGACTCCACAGGGCCCCCAACCAAGCCAAGAGGGAAAACTCTTGAGTTATACCAGCTATAGACTCCAGCCAATTACAAATACCAGTATCAATAAAATATTTGTAGCCGACTGAGAAATACATTGGAATGAAGAACTTATGAACAAGAAAGATGAAGAAAAAAAGGTCATGAGAAACAAAGCCAGTAAAACAAACAAGTAAAGATAAATAATTATTGCTATGATTAGAATTATTGGGAAAAAAAAAAGAAATACAAGGAAAGAAATAGTAAATGATATCTTTAAAAAATTAGATTATTCCTCTAAAAGATGTGGGTGATATGATGAAGACTATTCATTGTCCACTAAAATTCATTTTTCCTTTCTGCCACAGGAATGGAGTTGAACCTATGTTACCAAAGCACGTGCCTGCCAGGAGAACTGCTCTGACTCCTCCACTCTCCAAAGTTATCTTTGGAGGGCAAACTCTATGTATATGCCCTTACATCAGAAGTTTCTATTCTGCAGAATACCTATTCTATAGAAATTCTTCTACATGTGTATAAAACATTTCACTATAGAATTGTTTATAACTGTCCAATATTAGTAAAAAATGAGTTACCCAAATAGAGTAAAGTAGAATCCAATATATTATGGAAGCACCATACTATAAGGTACAAATAATATGTAACTGTTTATATGTTGAAAGTTACAAATAATGCATAATTCTTTCTATAGCGGCACCAAAGGATGACCAAAAAATATTATTTAGTGTAAAAATCAAGTTGCAAAACAATATGTATGTGATGATCCAATTATAAAATTTATTATATGTTTAGATTGTGCCCTGTATCACATGAATAATCCTGTGCTTTGTTTGAGGCAAAGTCCTACTCTCTTACCCAGGCTAGCATGCTGTGCTGTCAGCCTAGCTCAAAGCAACCTCAGACTCCTACCTCAGCCTCCTGAGCAGCTGGGACTACGGGTGCTCACCACATTGCCCAGCTAATTTTTCTAGTTTTTTTAGGGATGGGGTCTTGTTTTTGCTCAGGCTGATCTTGAATTCCTGAGCTCCAGGGATCCTCCTGCCTCAACCTCCCAGAGTAATAGGATTACATAAGGAAGCCATGTAGCCCAGCCTAGCTACTAATTTAAGCAAAGATACAAGTTCCCCCACCCAAAAGGACTTATCCCTTCCTATGAGGGCATTGTTCCCGTCTAATGATTAAAGCTGATTCACTTCCAAATCCAAAGGACATGCCTGATGGCTTGAGTTCAAGACCAGGAAGTAGAAATCATCCCCTTGTTAACATTCTATATTAACCACCATTTTGCCAAATCCTTTAGTCACATGGCTACTATATTGACAAAGGCTAAGTGTAGTCTAACTAACCAGGCTTCAACTCCATTCCTGTGGCAGAAGGGAAGAATGGATTTTAGTCGACAATGAATAATCTTCATCATACCATCCACACCTCCTACTTTAGTAGGAATAATCTAAGACTTTTTAAAGGATATTACTTACTATTTCTTCCATTATATTGCTTTTGCTTTTTCTTCAATAATTCTAATCATAGAAATAATCATTTAGTTTTACTTCTGTGTTTTCCTGGCTTTGTTTCTCACTACCATTTATTTTTTCTTCATCTTTCTCACTCATAACTTCTTCATTTGAATGTATTTTCAGCTGGTGACAAATATTTTATTGATTTATATTTTCAAAATTAGCATCCAATACTTGGCTTTCTGATTTCTTTCAGTCTGGAATGCCTTTCTACTGCTCTTGCACACAAATAATCTTTAGCAGGATATACAATACCTGGGTCATAGGGATTTTTCCTGCAAAACTCTAGCTGTTTCTTTGTCTACCAGAATTGGGTATTTTCAAGGGAAAGTATGGTTGGCAGCCATGAGAATTTTCTGAGCCCTGGATATAGAAATTTCAACAAGATTATTTAAACGTGGATCATTTTAATTAACTTTCTCCAGCTATATAACTGAAGATTTAAGTCTCTCTTGAGTGCACAGAAATTTTGTAAAATTTTTGATTTCTTTGTTTATTATTTTTCCTATACCACTTCTTTCTCTTTTCCCCCTCTGGAATTCCCATTGTATTTCATCTCCTAAATAATGTCAGCAGGCATCTTTGTAAATTGTTAACATCTCCCTCTGCATTCTAATGTTCACGTACTTTTTTTCTGTAGTATATAATTGCTAAATCTGCACGGTATTGTATGCTGGAGAGGGAAACATTTTTATTTTGATAACATCATAGAAAAGATCCATTGCGGTATTTTTATAATATAAAGCATAAAGCTGCACTTTTTTATTATTCTTTCCTTTATCTTAATGTGTCCCCTTTTCATAGATGTAATGTCCTTCTAAGTCTTTTCAAAAATATAAAATACAGTTTCTGAAGTTATCTCCAGTTCCATGTAGTATGTTTGCTTCATAGGGAGATTTTTGCTCAGATTCTTTAAATCCCTTTCTGATGAAGGACGGAGACTTTTTCATATGTCTGTTGATTTTTCTCAGTTTGTTCATCCTTGAAGCGTAGGTGACTGTTGGTGTCTGGATGGGAGGAAAGGAACTGCCTATTGTTCAGAATAAGGAAAAGAGATTTTATAAAAAGACTGTCATGTTCTCTTTGTAAATTCTTTGTACTCTGTGTAAGGGAAAGAAGGCAGTTTTCAGCTTGGTGTGGGCTGTTGCCCCAGATCAGAGCAGGATTGTCTGTGAGGAGACTAAGAGTGGAGATGGGCAGAGGCGACCTCAAGTCAGGATCTCTATAGGTGTGGTAGAGTTTCAGCTCAAAGTTTGCCCTTGAGTCCCAAAGTAAACGAGACTGTTGCCCTCCTTGGTCTAATTGATTTGAGTTCTCTTATGGATATAGTCATGCGCAGGACTGTCCTATGAACTTAGCTCACTCTTTCTGGGGATCATCAGGAAAATGCCAAAGAAGCCACAAGTTCCCCTTGGTGCCATCCATGGAATGATTTTTCCACTTTATGAAAAAATATTTTAAAGAAAAGTTTTATGTAAAATAGTTGTAAGTTTAATATAAAAACCATTGTTCCTAAGGCAGTTCCCAGAAGACATGCATGAATGTCCATAAAAAGAACAAATAACATGTGCAAATCCCACACAGGTCGCATGTTGATCAGGAAGTTTGCAGATGTTGAATTCCTTCTGGATGGAGAGGGAAGCTGGAATTTTTTTGAAATCAAATGAGATCTAACTAGGCAATTTGAATAGCTCTTTCCCTGAAAAGAGGCCTTTTGTTATTAAGCTCTAGAAGGCTGTGAATACATTTCAATATTAGCCAAAAACCTTTGTCCTCTATGCCATGGGCAAAGGTGCTAAAGGATTCTGGAAGAGGAAGCCTGGCCCAGCTCACTGAGACTGAGCCCTAAGTCCTGGACACCCTCTACTGCCATCACTCCATCCCATTCTAGCACTGTGGGAGCATGGATGCCTGAGTCCAAGAACCTTCAGACAAGCAAAGACTCCCGCCTTTAAGTTGAGAACAAAAAGAAGAAATGGTCTTAGAGTTGCAAAAGTATGTGAAAAGTGTGAGACAGGCTAAAACCCTGCATTTTTGCTCTGAATTCTGTCAAAGATACTAGGCATAGAATGCATCCCTGAGACGGGAACATTCCCACCTTAAGTAGCCCCCTAAAGCTCACCCCTCCTTCAAATGCTGAGAGCACACACAGATGTCCACCGTTATCTGTGGGCACTTGCACATCCTCACGGTGTCTAGAAGTACTGGGGCTGCTCTGCACGCTAACCTCTCAAGGTCTTGCCTTCACTTGACACTGCTTGAGTGCAGTGCTGTCCTTGGGACTGTGTCCACTCGCTCCCCAAGCCAGCTCTCACTTCTACACAGTGACTAACAGGCTGGCCAGAGCCCTTTCTGGAGCTTATTGTCATGTTTTTACCAAGATCCTGGCATATGGATGACATTTTTCCTTGTTTTGCCACTCATACAGATTTTTCTACATTTTTATATTCTTTTGGCCATGTCAATAGAATTTAGGAAGGGAACAGAAATTGAAATTATGGGGTCAGTTTGCCTTCTCAAAGTAGGCTTCAGATCATTTATTTTAGACTCCTGTTCTGCGAGTTCTGACAGCCCATTTACAGGGTGTTAAGTGCTGGTGTTTGGCAGTCAAGTGTTGGTGGTGTGGCCACTGGACCTGATTTATAGAAGATACTACAAAGGTAAGATGAAGAGAAAATAAAAGCTAGTATTTCACAGCAATGGGAATTAAAAATCCCTCAGTTCTTGTCTTTGTCATTGTATCAGGCCATAACTCAAGGCCAGCGTCTTCCTGCCTGCATCACAGTTTCATCACTTATAAAGCCAACAGAGGAATGCACAGTCCAGTCCCTAAAACACCTGTGAGGAAACAACTGTGAACAGGGAGAAGAGGGGGAAATCTGTCAATCAACATGGACACTTAGGTCTGCAAGGCATCACTAGCATGCAGGATAATAGACTTTCACGAGGGCATTGGTGGTCATTTGCTACCTGGCACAAAAACGGAATAAAAAAGAAGTAAAATTTTCAAGCGTTTGCTCACTCTCAAAGTTTCAGTATGATTAATATCTCAGTATGATGATCACCACTTATTTTTATTTACTTGTGTATTATTTTTCTATCTTTCTTCCTTGCTTCTAAAAAAAGACCTATAATAATATCCAACTGTACAGAATGGCCCATGTAATTGATCACATATTTCAAACATAAAAGAACATTAAAGGGGGGTGTATAATTCTGGAATTAGAAATCTGACTCTTTTTCTGGTTTGAGAATAAAACACCAAACACACATTCATATAGGGTCAGTTGCTACTGAACTGAGATCTGGGTGAGTTATAAGAGGCTACAACTGGAAATTGAACCCACATTTCTTCCCTGACAACATAGCATATTAGACTCTAATCACTCAGGGTTGTGTTGTTATTTACTATTTTCCTGCCATCCACATTCATGTATATTTATGTGCTGTCTAAAAATATCCAGCAGCACTTACTTCAGATGATTATCTATGTCCTAATCAGAAATACTAATCAGGAAACACACAAAACGTACTCAAATCCTATTGTGTAAAACAAACAACATCCAGAATACAGAAAACTCCTGCTTTGACAAAACTGCTTTTCCAAGGATTTTCCACTTTTTACAGCAATAAAAAGAGAAAATAATGACTATTGGCTGCTTATTTCTGAAGTTTGAAAGCAACAAAGTATGAAAAATGGGTGCTTCACAGAATCTACTAACCAGAGAAGAACAGAGATCGGTGGAGTGCTAATTTAGACACATTTTCTCCATGTTTCCAATGACAGAGAGTAAAAGTTAAATACAGAGATCCTCAGATCCTTTCTTCTGTACATGAATCCTAGCTTCAAAATAATATCATAGAACTCAAAAGAATGATTCAGTCATTCTGAAGCATGTTACCACTGCTGACAGAGCTGTGATAGCCTAAGGATTTTCCTAATAAATCCACTTCAAAGGGAAAAATATCTGAAAAGAAGAATTATGGAGTTTTATATATTGCAAACCTTTAACCAATTGGATTTTTTAACCTTCAAAGCAATTCTCTGTGTCCATTTAATGTTTCTCTTTCTTAAATTGAGTGATTTTTCCTCTGACAGACCATTGCTTAGAAAAATCCTTTCATAGGATGCAGTCACCACTTCAAAGTTTTCTCCAGGTGTTGACAAATGGTCGCATGGAGCTTTCTTTCTTACAACAACAGAAATGGAAACATCTGTATCAGAGGTCTAGCATCAGACCACCTGCTAAGATTTTACAATGTTCTCCTCCTCGGTGTACCCACTCTCCTCCTAGGGTCTTGGGTATGATAACTTAGAATTATTTTCTCTATATTGGATATCAGTTGAAAGGTTTTTTTAAAAGTATATATGTTATGTAAGTTCAAAATGGTTACTCTCTGCACACCAAAATCTATAACAAGTCTTATTATGCAGCAGACATGGTCATTTAGTTAACAATCCAACTGAAGAAAAATGATTTTAGAATGGTGCAGTGTTCCTTCAGGATGCTATTTAAATAACATTGATTTATATTTATCAGGAGTTAGGCTACGGGTGATCACATTTTAAGAGGAAATCATTGCATGGTCTATCTGGCTATTTGGGGCTGACTCTGATCATTCACCTCTTAGCCAATCCAGTTGGTTTCCATACAATTGCTCACTGATAGAATTGAAAATCTGACCTTGACTGTTTCACAATAAATATTGGTCATGGCAAAAAAACAAAGCCATAAAGTCTGTAGTAATTTATGGAGAACACATTAAATTGAAAGTGGGGTAAATCAGCTCCATCCATACCAAGTCATTGTGTGACATTGAAAAAAATGAGGGGAGTAACTCAATCTCTCTGTGGCTCAATTCATCATCTTAAAAAATAGTTTTTATAATTTTATTTCTCCCATTGATCAGGAGCTATGAGAAACCATTAAGGTAAAGTCAAACATTTGTAAGATGATTTAGAAAACAATATGTCTGTCTAATATTTGTGATAAAACAAGAATGTGCCTCATTTTCCAAATACTTCCTATAGTTATGAGCCTCTATTAATACCTGGCATTTGTACCTCTAAATATATAAAAGTACTAATAAAAGTATTAATTGGGGCTCATACCTACTAAATGTATATATAAGTATAAAGTTTTAAATTACTTTGAATAAGTAATTTCACTCATGTATATATCAAATAAATTTGAAAGATAAATATATTGAGTCACTATTAAAAATAGTACATCCAGCTGTCCTTCAACATGAGATATATTGAAGAGGGGAATGTTGAAGGAATAGTATATAAGGTATGTCTTCTTGGGTGGGAATATGACATATAGAAAGATTTAAATAAGGCCCCAGACAGCATAAAGACGCTGAGAACAGGGGTCATATGGTTTTACAAAAGGAGAGGGAGAAATAAAATAGGTAATAGGAAGGACATTGACAAGAAATTTATCCTATTTCATAGCTTCACTTTGAACTGATTCTCTGTATAAGCCAAAGGGTTTTGTGTGTTTGTGTATTTGGTTGGTTGGTTGGTTCATTGGTTCGTTGGTTGGTACGTATTTGTTGACTGGTCCTCTATAGCCCACGTTACTATATCTCTATACTTGCCTCTTCTAATAACTAAAAAATTTGAGTAATTGCAACTCAAAAATAAAAGAAAAAATACCTTGTGTGATTTAAAAAGAAATAAATGTCAGCTCCTCAAAAAAAAAAAAAACATAGTCATTCCTTAACACCAAGTTTAATTACCTCAGTCCTCCTCCTGGTATAATCAGGATTAGATGGTGATCCGGGAAATGTGAGATGATTAGAGTTAAACCAGGGAAGCAGTGTGACGATATTAAAAATGAACACCACATATCAAAAGCATTCCAGGTTATGAAAACAGAAGACCTCATGAACAAATAAGCATGCAATATGAAAATTAGTGTCACGAATGCATAGCCAGACAAAAGTAAGAAGTCGGCGAAACACAGTTCTGTGATGACCAATACATATAATTTGAAAGTAAATGCAGACATTCAAATTGCATTTCCTGATAACCTTAGCATCTAAGCTTTCAAAGTAACCAACAAAATCAATCCAATCTTTTTGTTCATTACGTAAACTGACTTTTCATCATAGTTGACAACTGTCTGAAAATACAGTGTCCCAGATGTCTATAAAAGTATGCTTTATCTATTGAGCTATCTAGTATATATACTATTCTGGTGGCAGGTACACTGAGAGCTCTGACATCAGCATGATACAATTTATCCATGTAACAAAAGATACTCGAATCCACTAAATTTTCAGAAAATGAAAAAATATTTTTTCATACCACTTTTTCCTAAGAAGGAGTGGTCAAAGAAATAAATAAAAAACCTTAAAAGTGTTGCTACAAAGGCTGCTATTAAACTCAGTGATTTCTCCAGATAATAACAGTTCTTTGAAACATTTATTAAAGAACATTAGGGATTTAAACAATTATTCCTATAGAGATTCTACCTAATTATACCTGTAAAATTTTATTTGTTGAGAAGATTGACTTAATGAAGACATTCCTATTTGATACTATATCCAGCTGCTTTGTGAAATTGCTTAAAAAACAAAAATTGAATATGTTTGCATACAGAAAAGTTGAGTATTAATGAACCATGGCAATTTTTTTAATGGCTATGTTAAGCTATAAAAAACAAGAAACCTGACTTGCAGTGATTTAAATAAATAAGATTTTCATTTTTCCAGGTAACAAGAAGTTTGAAAGAGATGATTGCAACATGTTAGTGGCTCAAAGATGCCATAAATAACCCAAGATATTTTTTATTTTTTTCTGCTCTTCCATCCTTAGAATGTTGGTTTTTATCCTACACTTATCACTGAATGATTACAAGATGGCTGCTTAATCTTTGGACATCACATCTGCATTCAAAACAGAAACAAGTTGTGGGAGACTGATGTCAACAGCCTCTTCTATATTCTTTTGTTAGTATCAGTCTTCTCCGGCTACTATGACAAAATGCCCTAGACTGGGTGCCTTATACAAAAAAAATGTACTTCTCTAGAGGCTGGGAAGTCCAACATCAAGGTGCCAGGTGCTGGAAGATTTGGTGTCTGGTGAGGACACCTGGCTTATGAACAGCCACCTTCTTACAGGCTCAGATGGCCTTTCCTCAGTGCATACTCATGGAATATGATCCCTCCCTCTACCTCTCCATGTAAGGCCATCAGTCTCATTGTGAGGAAACCACTCTAATGACCCATCAGACCCATTATTAATGACTAATATCCCTTATATTAGTAAGGAATGCAAAAGCTTCTGACCAAGAATGCTCAGCAGAAACCTGCTTAGTCTCATTGGTAAGACTAGTTCATGTGTACTCCTAATGCAAAGGTAGGGATGATGAATATTTAATGGAGCATATTTCTACCTTACACAGTATTAGGGATATCCTCTAAAGGAAATAGGAAAAAGGAAATAGATATTGCATAGGTAACCACCAGTGTGCTCCATAATGAGCTAACTCAGCATAATCTACAAAAGTCCTAAGACTTCCTTTAGCTTTAATGAAAGTGATACCGTCTCTACAGCTTGGCTAGCTTTAAGAAAAGCGGCATACAGAAAATAAGCTTAGCGACCAAGGAATGGTGGCTGAAGTCTATAATCCTAGCATTCTGGGATGCTGAGGCAGGAGGATAACTTGAGCCCAGGAGCAAGCTATGATGATGCCACTGCATTCTAGCCCAGGCAACAAAGCAAGACTCTGTCTCAAAAAAGAAGGGAAAGGAAGGGAAGGGAAGAGGAGAAGAGAGGAGGGGAAAAGAGAGGAGAGAAGGGGAAAAACAAAGGAAGGGAAGGGGAAAGGAAGAAAAATAGGGAGGGAGGGACAGAAGGAAGAAATAAGCTTAGAACAACTAAAATCACTCAATAACACAAAATATTTTTCCCTCCAAATTAAAACTTTTACCATTAGCACGACCTGCTGTGATGTTTCTAAATCTCATCATGAATGTTATAAACACCGTAGATCTATATTGGTCTTAGAAATTATGAAGCAATTTTAATGACCTCAAATTTGTATCCATTTATTGAATTTATAAAGGTTATATCAGGAGACAGAGAGCAGCATTTATTAAAATGCTGTGTCTCAAGGAAGCAATAAAGTATTTTTTTATTTATAATGAGAACAGCAATGATAAAACAAAACCCCTGCTAGCATCAGTCCTTTTTCACTTGTGCTTAAATCCTGTGTTGCAGAGAGCTTTGGAAAAATTTTTTCTAATTCTGAGGTTGAGAGACAGGACTAACACTGGCCATCAGGGCAGTTCTGTTGGGCTTTTAGAGCATGTAGCTGTATGTTTCAGAAGCTAGAATGAGATAGCTTTGTATTTCAACTATGCAAGAACAGTCTGCTTTATAATAGTTTTTACTCCATTTCTAGTTTAAAGTAATATGTTAAGAGAAATAAAAATAAGATTCCAAAGTGAAATCAAGAAAGCAGATCCCATCATGGTTCTTAAAGCAAAGCAGTGTACATCACTGTGTCACTGACTATCTTTATTGAAACACATTTGAATTCGTTATTCTTCCCATGTCTTATCCACAGGGGAACTTGCTGGATAAGAGACTGGTTCTCACATTCCCATTTGGCTTCTGGAGACAATGAACTCTTCACCCCTTCCATTCATCCATTTTTCCATTTGAAAAACACCTACTATGTTGTCAGCCATGTAATAAGCATGAGCTGGAACATGGAGATACAGAAAAAAATGAGCCTTCAGGATGCTCAAGATCAGGGTGGGAGACACATACACAGACAAATCAACGGCCTTTCAGTTATCCAGACTGTGTCCCTTCAGCACAACTGTCTGTGGATGCAAGAAGCTTTCAGGAAGTGGCACCTCCTCCACCCTCCCTGAGAAAGTTCTAATTTCAAATCAAGTTCGTAATATTTTCCTAAAAGATATTCAATACTCCTCAAGTAACATTTGATAAAATTCTACAATGTGCTAGCTACTTTCTCAGTTAACTTTATTTAATTGTCAAAAATAACTCCATTATGTAGATAGTAGCAAATACTATGAACTAGTGATTTTTAACCCATGTGCTATGAGAGGATGTTAGCTGTGCCACGAAAGTTTTTAAAGATCATTAACAAAATTATTTTCAAAAGTTCAAAGCACAGTAAGTATATATTTTTTACACTTATTTTGATCAACGCAATTTAAGTGTGCCCCAAAAGTTTAAATACAGGTTCCAGTACACCATGAGGTTAAAAAGTTTGAAAAACATGGCTCTAAATGAATCCTAGGTCACATAGTTTGCCCTGACATAAACAGCAACAAAAAAGTGAAGACCAAATCCCCCCAAATTAGAACTCTTCTTATTTCCCTCAGAGTCAATATTCTATCCAACTCATATTTTCTGTATTTCTCCAGATTGAGAAAGTCATTTCTCCAACTCTTGATCATTGTGTGTGGACTAGATAGACAAAGCAAGTCGAAAGAGACAAGTTTAGTGAGCTGAAATTGAAAGAAAATATTACAGAAAAGCAGGGTATGGGTATTTTTCCCCTAAAATATATATAAAAGAGTAAAAATGTCTCAATTTTCTGCCACTCGCTTATCCATGGATGTCAGTGTTCCAGAACAAAGTTAAGGACACAGGGAAGAATTGAAAATATCCATGACCACCTAAATAATTACCTTCTGTTCATGTTCCTCAGGCCCTCACTCAGATCCTAAAAATACCACCTCTAGACATGATTCTAGCAGGCTTGGTTGTCTGGGTTTGCAGTCTTCAGGACGTTAGATTGAAAATTAGAAACAGGTAGTAGTAGGTGACTTAAGGAAGGTATTCACAGAGAGGAATAAGAAGTAACAGCCAAAAAAAAAAAAAAAGTGATAGTCTAAACCTGTTAAGGACAGTGAAGATTGAAAAACTGATTAAAAACAGACATGGAGCTCAAAAAACACTCCCAATGGAGCCCAGGACAAGTATCCTTCATACTTCAAAAGTCCCTGTGGGGCTGTAATTCATATAACTCTGGGCTATCAAGAAGAACTTGACAAGTATTTGCTATCTTTTATTATGGTAGAGGACTTTATGACAACACTTATAAATAGGATCCTTCACAGGTGCAAAAATTAAGAAGACTTGGATCAGACAATGCAGACAGGCTGAGGTTTGAGTGGCAGTTCTGTCCCCTCCTACATTATGATCTCTGATGAGTTCCTTAACCTCTCAGAACTCTAGTTTTTCTCT
The DNA here is from genome assembly GCA_963574575.1 of Galagoides demidoff. Classification (NCBI taxonomy): domain Eukaryota; kingdom Metazoa; phylum Chordata; class Mammalia; order Primates; family Galagidae; genus Galagoides; species Galagoides demidoff. The sequence continues at coordinate 29,520 of CAUYQV010195875.1, forward strand.
GTACTATTTTAAATTAGCATAACAACACTTAAATTCTTATAGCCATTGAAGGACTAAATAAACCAAGGCTCATTACAAATCTAACACCTTCCTGGCAAGCAGTATATTATAATGTAGTCTGTTTTTTTTTCTTCACTTCCCTTAAATGGGTCAGCTTTAGTTATCTGGGAAGTACATTCCTATGAAACAACCTATTCTACTAAAATGCTACATCTACAAGCCACTCTTGGGGTTGGTAGATGGATTTATATAAAATTGTCAGTTAAGCCCAAAGTCCAAGGTATATTTATGTATTTATATAATCCTGTATATTTATGTATTTATATAGTCAATATAGCACACATAATACTACATATCATATACATGTGTCTTACGACAGAAAAAAAGATTGAAAGGTGAAATGAAATATATATGAGGTAATTTGGCCCCTTTTATCACGTTTGCCTGACCCTGCTAGACCCCACTAGAAAGTTGCCTTAATGTGAAAGACTACACAAGGATAATTTCCACCTACACATCAAAAAATAATAATAATAATAATAATCTTTGTCCTTATAGTTTTCTCTGGATATTGTTACTAGCCACATCTTGCATCTATCACACTATATATACAATTACCATATATCAGGACTCACTAATGAAAATAGTTGCTATCACCTATGCTTACTACTGGATTATGGGAAGAAGACAGTAAGACGAAGGGGCAGTTTGGAGGCAAAATGGGCCAATACGGAGTGCTTTTGTGGGGAGTTGTGGATGTCTTACAGATCCTAAGCAATTGGGGAAGAGGGTCAGAGGGCACATCTAGGCTGGAAGGGGAGCAGTGGTGAAAGCACAGCAGTGTTCACAGCATGCTGGGGAGTCTATTAGACAAAGGCCCCTTCCTGCACCACTATGTGAAAGAACCACTAGCGCTAATTCTCTTTAACTGCAACTTGATACCTGAAGTGTTTGTTCATCTTCATTCAATTTTGTTCATATTTTTTGGAAGCTCTCATGATTTGCTAAAGTTTCTGAGAAATGCTGAAAGAAACAAGATGTTTTGCCATTTGGGAAAGTCCTTCTAATTCTCATACCATGAAGTTACAACTGCACCAATCAGAGCTCATCTGAATTTCCCTTAGTACCTACTCATCAATTTTGAAGTATAGTGGCTACCTCATTACCATATATGTTGTGGGTGTCAGTGTATTATATGTCTGTGTGATTGAGAAGGAATGCATCAGAGCAGAGAGAGAGAGAAGGCTACAATTACTCATCAACCAGCATGTGAGTTCTGCAGTCCAAAGTGATCTGCAGAAGAATGTGGAGTTAAGCAGATTCTTTTCCTCAAGTTATTTCCTGGTAAACACGCAGTTCATTATTTTATCACTGTTGAACAGGCTCAGGATTCTTGAGATTGCCGTTAACAAACTATGATCTCCGTTCCAAATATGATCAAAGGCTTGCTTCTGTAAGTGATAAGTGATGTTTTATTGGAACAGAGCCATACCATTTGTTTATATATTGTTTATGGATGTTTTTGAATTACAATGGCAGAACTGAATAATTTCAATGAGGCTATATAGCTCTTAAAGCTGAAAATATGCATTATCTGCCCCTTTACAGAAAAAGTTTAGTAATCTATGCTCTTGAAAAGATGTCTCTCAAATTCACTGTAAGGACTAAAGAAGTGATCTCCCAAAATGTGAAATAAAATATTGGCAGTTCTATTTCTATCTTCTCCCCCTGAACAAGTAAGAAATTACACTTTATAACTACTTGATATATGAATAGTTGAGGGGAGGAGCCAAGATGCAGTTTCATCTCTGTGCCAAGAGCATTTTCACACTCTGAGTAAGGTGTCCTAAGGAGTGAGGTTCCACAGAGGGGTGAGGTCACCAGTGTCCTCCTTCACTTGTTCACTTCCAGGGTAGGGTGACATGGTGTACTTCTCATGTGACTAATTAAATCGATTTAAACATTTTATTACCTATTCAAATCCACTCTTACAAAATGAACAAGTCACAAAAAGATTTCTGTGAAGAAAACAAAACAAAATTCTAATCATGCAAGTACAATTGACTAAACCATGGAATGGCCGAGTTGTCACTTCCTCCTTCTTTGAGTATGAACTTTTCATCAGCATTCTACCAAATAAAACAATCATAATATCAGCAAGTCTGATAGTAAGTCAACTCAGATCAGTCAGAAGTCTTAAGGAGACCTATTTTAAATACAAAATTGCATTCTTAATCATTTATGATGAAATTTTAGATATATATATAATGCTGTGAAAATTATGATATCATAATAGTCTGAAATCATCATGCTTACCAAAATATTTTAAAACATATATTTCATTTCACCATTGAATCTTTTTTCTGTCATAAGAAACATGTATATAATATGTAGTTATTATGTGTGCTATATTGACTGTATAAATACATAAATATACACAAATAAGTTGAAGCTCAAATTTTCTTCTTTTACTGGTAGGGTACATGATTAAAAAGTTTTTGTACAACCATTCTAAAAGGTAAAAGGAGAGAGAGAGAGTAGGAGTCTGTCTAGATGTCTGTCTGTTGTTAATCTTTCAAAAGTAAAAAGAATTATGGGAAGTTTACCCAACAAGAAATCTGCCACAGTTAAGAACACAGGAGGCTGTGTATTGTTTCCCTTATTAAAACAAAGTAATTGGAGTTTTTCTTTCAACTTTTTGCAAGTTAAATTTTAGAAACATTTATTGGTCTCAGATTTGATCATTTATTATCTGTGAAACAGAATGACATTGGAAAGCAAGAATATTTAACAAAGCTAAAAATGTCTTTCTGTTAAACAAAGACTAATTATGAGGAGTTCCAAAGTATAATACACTTAGTTAAGGCTAAGCCCAAAAACGAGTTGATAACAAGGATAGGAAAAAAAAAACTAGATTCTACTTGAAAATTAAATATGTCCTTAGTATCAGGATAGTCTGCATTGCTATATAAGTTGATAAGTAATTTTTTCCCTGCACAAACCTTAAATAGCCTTAAGTAATAGATCATATTAAGAGAATGAGAACCAGAAGAGGATATGCACATATGTGAAGCACCTTTTGCACCTGGAATCATGCAAAGTTTGCCAGTTTCTGCTCACCACAATCTGTACTTTATAGATTTAAAAACTGAAGCTGAGAAAGTCAAAGTAACTTGGCCAAAGTCACTCAGCTAATAAATAGCAGAACTGAGATTTTTTAAACTTAATTTTACTTGATACCAGACAAGGTTCTTTCTTAGTAGAAAGCATGCTGTCTCCCAGAAGCAACATCAATGCTAGGCTGAGTGCTTTTTTTTCTAGAAATTTTGAAAAATGATAATCCTTCAACACTGATTCAATGGGCACCATTATGATCTTGTGTGCTAAAATTTCATATTGAGAATGCTTTGTTATGATGGAGTTCTCCGACCCATAGAAATCTACCTAACTACTTGTATACATGAACAGTAATAGCAAGCACTTACTATGCCAGGCTTGCAACTAGTGTCTCCAGATGCATTAATTCATGGAGTGCTCACAGCAACTTCTACATACATACTGTATTTGTAAACATGGTGTCTAGTTTGTCTCTATTGGCAACAAAATGGAACAGACCTATGCTTTCATTTAGTATTTCAAGTTCTTACTTAATTCTCAATCTTCTGCTATAAACTGGTCTGGAGCAGAGGAGTTCTCCTCCTTGAAACCTAAAGAAGTCCAAAAATGTCTTTGATTCAACCAAGAAGCTATATGACAAACAACATTACCCTTCCTTCCAACAAAGTGGGCAGCACAGGTGCAAAGAGTCCTTTTGTGGTGCCTGGTGAAAATATGACTGAAAATCCAACAGAAATGACAGCCCAAGTACATGTTTGATAATGTTTCTCAGTGATGTACCCTGCATCTCACAGGTGCTGTGTGCCTGTATTTTACACAAGATGCCAACTTCAGTCCTCCAAACTGGCAGTGCTTGTTTATACTTCCTAAGAACTAAAAGCTAACCTCGTGTCCACCATCAGGCTGACCTTTTCAAACTTTTTTAGTGACTCCCATCAAATAAATAGAGATCTCCATGGAGTACCTATCTCTCTCTTAATTCTTTTTAATTTTGAGTTTAATTAAAGTCTTTCTTTTGTTTGCTTAATTTGCAAGCTTTTTTCTTTCTAAAACTTTTAACGCTGATATTTTCAGCAGGTTTATGTATTTTTAATTTCTTTTGATCTGTACAAAATTTCCCAGCACCTCTAAAGAAAGCAAATGAGGCAGAACAATAAATAGATTTTTTTTTCTAAATGTCTTTGGTTTTCTCTTTTTTCATCTTTAACAACAATCTCAGCACTTGGACAACTGATACTTCAGAATTTGCAATTATAATCATGCTTTTAAAACTGACAGTGAGATTAAGTAAATCAGTTCCCTTCACAGGTGGAACAAATTGAGTAAATTTTTTGACACTTTAATTCCTTCTCCTCTTTAACAATAAGCCTTAATTCAACACATTGAGTATACCTGGCCTAAGGATAAATATTTAGCTCTTAGTAGAAACTTTGTGAACTGATAATTAAACCTAAAAACACTTCTACAAATTGCTCACTTAAAATCTTGTGTATAATGGAAATTTAAATTTAAATACATAGATCAAAGAGAAAAAATGATGCTATTGTTCTAGTTAAGATGAAAAAACTATATGAACTTTTGCTTTCTGAAGACTTGACCTTTAAGATGTATCCCTCTATTAGAGTTTTATTGAAGATCAAAGTATATTATGAAATTTCCTTTTATTAATACTTAGACCAGTGAAAAGTCAGCACCCTTTATATTTGTGTTATCTTTTTGCTATTAGCAGATTGCCAGACCTTTCCAGTTCAGTATTTGATTTTGTTAGTCAATTAAAATCACTCATGTACAAACTTTCTTTTTCTGCATTTCTTCTTCAATACCTTAAATAGAATAATGCTAAGTGAGCTTACATCTTTTTTTGTCAAGATCCTCAAAGAAAAATTTCCCAACTTCTGATGAAAATAACTAGCAACTGATCATTTCTCCTTATCCTAACTTTGAAATGAGGTTTAAAAAGAAAAGCTCCAGAAGTTGATATAATTAGATGTACTTTCTCTTTAATGATGAACAAATTATGTTCCCCATTCTGGACATTTTTCCTTTATACATGGAATAAAATAATTTTTAAAAAATGTTTTTGGGTCTTTTTAAAGAAGTTTTGTCTCTGCTTCACAGAACCCCTTGACAATTCTATCTTCCCAAATCATAGAGAGCTTTTTGTTACCATTATGTTTAAAATTCAACAGAAACTGGCCCACATACTTGCATATGTATAAGCACACTCAAGTAACAAAGGCACACAACAAGCTCACTGTGTATCCTCTTCTGTGAGCACCATCCAATCTACACACATACACAGATAAATTAAGTCAAAACCAAATGTATATGTGGGTGGGAAAACTTCTTATAGTTTCCTATTCCTCTTGAGTCATAATTAGTTGACTGAATACTTGCTAAAGTTCCTAAAATTTAAATTTACTCAAACTTTATTGTATGTAATGATCACCTAGTCTGCTTGTTAAAACAGATAAATTACCAGTCCTACCATGAAAATACTAAAATTTTTTTTATCTTCTCTGGGATACCCCAACACAGACACATATATTCTGTGGACCATAAGCAATAAAACTTCTTTTAGACATTTCTCCCTCATTTCCAACTATTTTAAACTTCTGGAAGAGGCAAAAAAGGATTCTTTCCTACAGACTTCAGATGAGGCCTGGCTCCTGATGACACCTTTATTTCTGACTTCTAACCTCCAGAACTATAAGTGAATAAATTTTTGTTGTGTTAAGTCACCTAGTGTATGGTATCTTGTTATGGCAGCCCTAGAAAATTAATATAGTACACCATGTATCATTATGTTATTAGACACAACATTGCTTCTCACTGGTAGGCTTTATTTAAATCAAAAAATGCTCAGCAATGGACTCATTCAGAAAACTCACCATATTATCCGTGCACCCAGAAGTAGCTGGGATAAAGGAACAGCAGAGTGGCCTCCTAATGGCTCAGTTGTTTGACCTGCAAGACTGAGGTGCTATTCTTTAAGAACTGGTATAGGCTTTGAGCTGATAACCAGTATATGATGCTGTTTCTACCATGAACAGGAAAAGATGGGTCATAGAACCAAATGGTGGAATTGGGAGTGGGTTTTCTATTACACTTGACAACACATTCACAGAATTTTTACCATACCCCTAGAATATATATGCTTCAGGCCTTTATTCCCAAGAGAGAAATGATTTCACTGAAGGACACAACAATGGTTCAGTGGAGCGAAAAGTTGAGACTGCCACCAGATACTCCAGGCGTCTCATGTCACAGAATCAAATGACAAAAGAATAGCTAATTACACAAAGAAATTGTGTTGTTGACCCACAGTGAGAACAAGTAGAACTGTGCTGGGAAATCTTGGAATTTACTAACACTTTTCTTCTCATTTCCATTCCAACAATAAAGCTTAAAAGAAGACAATGGCAACCCCCAAACAAAAGTTAATAGTGATTCAAACACGTCAGGAATTAAAGCTTGGAAATTTAACAAAAAAAAAAAAAAAGAAAGAAAGAAAGAAAAGAAAAGAAAAGAAACAATAGGGGGAAAAAAGCTAGTAAATATCGTAGCTTTGTGATGGATTATAGAAATGTGGACTAGGCCAACCATTAATGGTTTTCTTCCTTGTTTTAAGTAGATATATTTGTTTATGTTGACAAATTTTACTTCTTCCTTCTACCCCATTACAGTTCAGTTTGTAAATTGTAAACTATTCAGCAAGAACAGTTCATTGAATTAGTTCTGGAAATACCATCATTGTTTGTCGAGGAGATGTATGCACTATATCAGGTAGCAGGAGGATGTTGTAAGAAAATAAAATATGGGTATAAAGATGAGAATGGGTGCTAGACAGATAAAAGAGTGGACAATTCTTTTCATTTGTGTCTTTCCTCTCGGCCTTTATCCCCACCCTTCATTGCTCTGCTGGATGTGATAGGGAACTTGAAGGCTGCAAACTATATTTTCCTGTCCTGCTGGCCATCTGGACTCCAATTAGATTCTGCCAATGAGAGACAACATGAGATAATAAGAAAGAGGAAACAAGTGATTCTTTCGATTTCCAGTTATTGGCAACACCTTTGTAAGTAAAAGCATGTGCAGTATACAGTGATGACAGCACTGGGGGAGGTCCCAGCCCTGATAGAGAAAACCAAGATTTCTGGAAACTGTCAGCAGACTTTCAGAATCTTCCAGTTCCTTTCCTCTTCTCTTCTTCCTGCCCTGGTACTCCAACCTGTCTGTATAAATTCTCAATACAGAATTCTTTCTCTTTGAAATATTTAAAGAGGCTTCTGTTTTCCTGACTAAACTCTGACTGATAGCTCACCGTAGCTTCTGGCAACCTCACAGCCCTCTTGAATATAATTTATAAATTACAAGTCAAACCTTCACATTTTCCCCAGGTGACTTGATTTGGGCTCTTAAGGTTCTAGACTTGTGGAAAAAGTCAAAGAGAATTAGACTGTTTGGCCCCTCAGGTCTTTACCTGTGAAGAGTAATATCTATTTCACCTGTGCCCAGAATGCCTTCCTCTCCACCTTTACTCGTTCTTCACTTTCAAAACCTCTGTGTTGTTGTTCTTTTAGGTTGTATAGCACACTTCTTTGGCGGTGAGACCTGATTTTAAGAGGGACTCTACCTACCAAATGCAAACACTGTAACCTAATTCTTTGTACCCTCAAGTTAACCTGAAACAATAATGTTCTAAAAACCCTTTTTTACTATTTCTTTTCAGTGTACTTTTTTACAATTTTTTTCTAAATTCAAAAGTGGTAATGCCACTGATCCTAACACATGAAAATCTTTGAGTCAAACCTTCACATTTTCCCCAGGCAACCTGATCTGGGCTCCAGGTAGCTATCAATGCCTCTTTCTATCTAGAGTAGATCATAATGCATAGGAGTGAGGACACTGAACTCAGACTTCAGTTTGAGCTTTTATGCCTTAGAGAAATTAACTTCTCTAAGCCTCAGTTACTCTATCTGAATGATGGGGCCAATAAACATACCTACTTCATAACGTCAATGTATCAAAAGCAGGTAATGAACATATAACAATCAGCTTAGTGCCTGGCTGGTATCATTCAATAATCTTCAACACCATTTTTAATAGCTGCATAGTATGCCATCCTACTGTATAGAACCAAGACCTCTATTTCTGGATAGTTTGTTTATATCTTTTAAAAAACAAAACACAACTATGATGACCATTACTGTTACATTTCCTCATATATAAAGCAAACCTTTCCTTAAAGCATCTTTTTTGTTAATCATTATTTCTCCTAGAAGATTATAATTGATAGAGTTAATATGTGTAAAATACTCATTGCCTTAAAAATACCAGGCACAATGAGTTAGTTGTTCATTTTCCTCCATTTTCCAATGGAACTAAAATTTCGACAATTTTTTTTTGAGAGAATCCATCTGTATTCTATTTCCTAACCATTTTGAGTTCTGAAAATGATTTTCTCACAGTCTTTCCACATGAAAGACACTCTTATTCAGTAATAATTTGGTTTACAAACTTCCCTACTCCCTCAAAACTCTATGACTATAACTCTATCATTTCTAGTATTTTAAGTCATCTTTTTTATTCATTGAATATATTAATCTCCCCAATTTTTTGAGTCTCTTTTTACTAATATGCTTTTTTTCTGGTAGAAAAATGAAAAGGCCACAAATAAACCATTTGCAAAATAAAAATAAAATGTAAGTTCATAAAGCAAACTCTTACAAACAAACAAAAATAGCAAATTAAAATGGTATACCTGATTGGAGGCAGAGCAAGATGGCAGCCAAGTAACAGCTTCTCTGCAACCCGGTGCTGTGAAATTGGGGAGATAAGATTCCAGGCACCTCAGGCTTGTGGGCTCTGCCCAGAAACATCTGTTTGGAGATGCAGGGAGGCAGCAGGAGACTTCTGGACACCAGAGGAGGACAAAAACAGAGAAGAAGCAGCAAGTGGTTGCATTTGGTCTGAGGCTACAGCAGCTACAGTAGCAGCAAGATTGCAGACAGGGAAGGTCTTCTCTGCAGGTTGTTTGGGGGATTTTGGACTTGGGCACTTGGTTGAGTTACCTTGGGAGAACCTGGGTGAGTATACAAGTGACTTTGAGTGGTGTCCAGAGTCTAGGACTGAGCCGCTGGGCCAGAGAAGAGCCTTTATTGTTGGCTGTGGGCTGCACATAGCCTTAGAGGGAGAGCTGCCCTGCAGGCTCTGCCCTCAGGGTCCCAGAGTGAGGCCAAGACTGAGACACCAGGGAACAGCGGAGATTTCTGACAGTAGGATAGCTGCTTTGCAAGCCTGATAAGCAGTCAGTAACTTCAGGAGAAATCTCAGTGATACATGCTTTTCTGGGAAAGCCTCTGCTTAGCCAAGGGTCATGGTTTAAAGTGTCTTTTAAGCAGGCTGAGGAGAGAGTTGGGCTCTCAAACCTGTGGGGTTTGAGGGCAAAGAAGTCAGCAGAGGCCTCCAGCCTCCATCTTACACAGCTGTATCAGCATTGTGATTAGCATCTCCTACCCCAGAGCACCTGTTGCCTAGGCAATATTCAGCAAGATATATGTATATATATACACATTGCTTTGATTTTTTTTTTAATTTTTATTTCAAGTTTTTCCCCCTGGATTTTTCTTTTTTTCTTCATTTTTCTCATGTAAATATAATTTTTCATTGTTGCCTTCTTTAATGATAAAAACTTCATTTTAGATAGTTTTTCTGCCCCTGCTATTTGTTTTTCCCCTAATTTTATCCTGTAAGGTTTTTTGTTTGTTTGGCTTGGTTTGATTTATAGTATTTTTGTTTTCCTTCCCTATTTGATGGAGGCAGGGTACTGTATCGGCTCAGGCTGGCAAAGAGCTACAGACATCAAGGGAACCACCCAACCCAGTATCCCCAGGGTTGGGGGGTTTTAAGGTTGGGTCAAAATACCCTACTGTACACCTTGATTACTCCTGTCTCCCTCTTTCTATGCCTCTCTTCTTTTCTCTATCTTCTGTTTTACCCACCCGCCCTTTTTTCTCTTTTTTCTTTTTTTATTTTTAACATTTTCCCCCTTCTTGCTCTTCAATCTTCTCATCCTTTCAGTCCTTTACCAAAGGATACTTCAATACCTTAGGTCAGAGGCACAGTAACTTAAAGAGCAAGAAGAAGTACAAGGAAAATTAAAGCAAGCAAATAGACAAAAGAAAACACTCATGAGGAAGAAACAGCAGAAAATCCTTGCAACATAGAAAAAACAGACCAGAGAACCCTCCCCCCACAAAGGGGACATGAGGTAGCTACTGCAGAGGATTCCACCCATAAAGGAATGTTAGAAACATCAGAAGGGGAATTTAAAACATGAATGATAAAAACAATGAAGAAAATTGCTGAGAAACTGGAAAATAAGCAAAAGGAAATCCAAAAACAGAATTAAATAAGAAATGAATTATATGAAAAATATAGAAAGATATAGCAGAGCTAAAGGAATTGAAGCAGTCAATTAGGGAACTTAAAGATGCAGTAGAGAGTATCAGTAACAGATTAGACCATGCAGAAGAATCTCAGAGGTAGAGGACAAAGCTCTTGAGCCAACTCAGATAGTCAAAGAGTCAGAAAAAAAGAGAGAGAAAAAAGAACCTTCATTGACAGAATTATGGAATTTCATGAAGCATTCAAACATATGAGTTATAGGTATCCCAGAAGGAGAAGAAGAATGCCACAGAGGAACGGAAGCCATACTAGAGAATATTATAAATGAAAATTTCCCAAATATCACCACATGGGCTGCATGTGGCCCATGGGCCATAGTTTAAGGACGCCTGCCCTAGAACTGTGCTTGATAGACATATATAGAACACTCCATCCCAAAGCTAAAGAATATATGTTCTTCCCATCAGTCCATGGAACATTCTCCAAAATTGATCATATCCTAGGACACAAAACAAACTTCAACAGAATTAAAAGAATTAAAATTTTACCTTGTATCTTCTCAGACCATAAGGCATTAAAGGTGGAACTCAACTCCAACAAAATGTTCAACCCCACACAAAGGCATGGAAACTAAACAACCTTATGCTGAATGACAATTGGGTGCAGGAAGAGATAAAAAGGAAGTCATTCACTTCCTTGAGCATAACAACAATGAAGACACAAGCTACCAAATCATGTGGGATACAGCAAAAACAGTCCTGAGAGGAAAATTTATCACTTCAGATGTGTATATCCAAAAAACAGAAAGAGAGCCCATCAACAAACTCATAAACCAACTTATGGAATTGGAAAAAGAAGAACAATATAATCCTAAACCTGGCAGAAGAAAAGGAATATCCAAAATTAAATCAGAGATTAATTAGATTGAAAACAAAAGAATCATTCAGAAAGTTAACAAAACAAGAGTTAGTTTTCTGAAAAAATAAATAAACTTTTGGCCAAACTAACTAGAAATAGAAAAGCAAAATCTCTAATAACCTTAATCAGAAATGATAAAGGGGAAATAACAACAGATGCCACAGAGATACAAGAGATTATCTGAATACCACAAAAAACTCTATGCCCAGAAATTTGACAATGTGAAGAAAATGCATCAATATTTGGAATCACACCCTCTCCCTAGACTAAGCCAGGAAGAAATAGATCTGCTGAACAAAACAATTTCAAGCACTGAGATTAAAGAAACAACCAAAATCTCCCAACACAAAATGCCCTGGTCCAGATGGCTTCACACAAGAATTATATCAAATCTTCAAAGAAGAGCTTTTTCCCATACTGCAGAAATTATTCCAAAAAATTGAGGAGGAAGGAATCTTCCCCAAACATGTTCTATGAAGCAAACATTATCCTGATACCAAAACCAAGAAAAGACCCAACTAAAAAGGAGAACTTCAGGAGAATTTCACTAATGAATATAGATGTAAAAATTCTCAACAAAATCCTAGCCAATAGATTTCTCATTGACAAAAAATCATACATCATGATCAAGTAGGTTTTATGCCAGGGCTGCAAGGCTGGTTTAACATATGCAAGTCCATAAACGTTATTCACCATATCAACAGAAGCAAAAACAAAGACTATATGATCCTCTCAATATTTTACTGAATGGAGTAAAACTGAAAGCTTTGCAACTTAGAACTAGAACTAGACAAGGTTGTTTTCTATCACCAGTGCTATTCAACACAATGCTAGAAGTTCTAGACAATATAATCAGGAAGAGAAGAAAACAAAGGGCATCCAAATGGGATGAGAGTAGGTCAAACTTTCCCGCTTTGCTGATGATATGATCTTATACTTAGGGAACCCTAAAGACTCAACCACAAGACTCCTAGAAGTCATCAAAAAATGTAGTAACATCTCAGGATATAAAATCAATGTACACAAATCAGTAGCTTTTGTATATGCCAATAACACCCAAGATGAGAAGCTAATTATGGACATAATCCCCTTCAAAGTAGCTTCAAAGAAAATGAAATATGTAGGAATATAACAAAAGAGTTGAAGGACCTCTACAAAGAAAATTGTGAAATCCTAAGAAAAGAAATAGCAGAAGATATTAACAAATGGAAGAACGTACCATGCTCTTGGCTGGAAAGAATCAACATTATAAAAAGTCTATACTTACCAAAGTGACCTACAAATTCAATGCCATCCCTATTAAAGTACCAACATTGTACTTTCAACACTTGGTAAAAATAGTTCTTTGTTTTGTATGGAACCTGAAAAACCCCAGATAGCTAAGGCAGTTCTTAGTAATAAAAACAAAGCCAGGGGCATCAGCCTACCCGACCTCAGGCTGTACTACAAGACCATAGTGGTCAAAACAGCACGGTTTGGGCACAAAAATAGAGACACAGACATCTGGAATAGAATAGAAAACCAGGAGATGAAGCTAACATCTTATGGCTACCTAATCTTCGATAAACCAAACAAGAACATAGACTAGGGAAAGAATTCCTATTCAATAAATGGTACTGGGAGAACTGGATTTCCACATGTAAAAGACTGAAACTGGACCCACACCTTTCCCACTCACAAAAATTGATTCAAGATGGATAAAAGATCTAAATTTAAGATATGAAATGATAAAAATACTCAAAGCATGGGAAAAATACTTGAAGATATCAGCCTAGGGAAAGACTTTATGAAGAAGATTTCCATGGCAATTGCAGCAAAAATAAAAATTCAAAAATGGGACTTAATTAAACTGAAAAGCTTCTGTACAGTGAAGGAGACAACAACCAAAGCAAATAGACAACCTACACAATGGGAAAGGATATTTGCATATCTTGAATTGGACAAAAGCTTGATAATTAGGATCTACAGAGAACTCAAATTAATCATCATGAAAAAACCAACAATCCCTTATATCAATTGCCAAGAGAGATAAATAGAACCTTCTCTAAAGATTGACAAATGGCTAACATGTGAAAAAATGCTCATCATCCCTAATTATTAGAGAAATACAAATCAAAATCACCCCAAGATATCATCTAACCCCAGAGACAATAGCCCACATCACAAAATCTCAAAACTGCAGATGCTGGCATGGATGTGGAGAGAAGGGAACACTCTTACACTGCTGGTGGGCCTGAAAACTAATACAGCCTTTTTGGAAGTAAGTATGGAGAACTCTAAAAGAACTCAAACTAGACCTCCCTTTTGATCCTGCAATCCCATTACTGGGCATCTACCCAGAAGAAAAAAAACCCTTTTACCATAAGGACACTTGCACTAGACTGTTTATTGCAGCTCAATGTACGATTGCCAAATTTGGAAACAGCCTGAATGCCTACCAACCCCAGGAATGGTTAACAAGCTGTGGTATATGTACACCATGGAATACTATTCAGTCATTAAAACAGATGAAAATTTTACATCTTTCATATTAACCTAGATGGAAGTAGAACACATTCTACTTAGCAAAGCATCATAAAAATGGAGAAGCAAGAATCTATGTACTCAATTGTGATGTGAGAACAATGAATGACCTAGTACATGATGAGGGGTAGAAGAAGCGGAGAGCAAAGAGAGGGAAGCAGGGAGGGGTGGGGAGTCACGGTGTGTGACACACCCTTTGGTGGCAGGAAACAATTATAAGAGGGACTTTACCTAACAAATGCAATCAATGTAATTTGGTTCTTTGTACCCTCAATGAATCCCCAACAATAAAAAATAAAATAAAATAAAATGGGATACCTAATTTTTTAAACAATAAAAACAGTTACCAAACAGTAAATTGAACTTAAACAATTCTGTGGTAAATTTGGAAGAGTTGACACTCATTTACTCTGGTCAGAATGCAAGTTATTCTAGCCTGTCTAGATCATGTTTGGGTAATTTTTCTATACCATTTTACCATGAAATTAACTTTTAGGTATTTATACTAAAGGAATCATTACATATCTGTATATAATGTCTATATGTCCATAATGTCTATTATGCTCTAGATATAATATTTACCATGGTATTTATTATAGTAAAAAATTGAGAAACCACACAGATTTCTTTTTTATTTATTTATTTATTAAATTTCAGATTAATATAAGGGTACAAATGATTAGGTTATTTTGTTTGCATTTGGTAGGTAAGATTGAAGAAGTTGTGTCCTACACCCAGAGGTGAGACATATACCCTTACATTGTGCCCATCAGGTGGGAGCCCACCTATCCCCCTCCCGCCTTCCTTCTCCCCCTTTCCTCCTCCCTGCTTCCACCAACTTGTATTAAATTGAGTTTTTTCTTGTGTGGGCATATATTAGTTCATCTACTGGCTTCATGTTAGTATTGAGGACATTGGACCCTTGCTTTTCCATTCTTGTGATATTTTACTAAAGAGAATGTTCTTTGTTGTTGTTGCAGTTGCCACTGTTGTTTTAGCCGGCCCTGGCTGGGTTCTAACTGCAGCCTCAGTGTATGTGGCCGGCACCCTACCCTCTGAGCTGCAGGAGCCACCTAAAGAGAATGTTCTTTATCTCTATCCAGGTTAATACCAAAGATATAAAGTCTCCATCTTTTTGGCTGCATGGTATTCCATAGTATATGAGAAACCACATAAATTTATAATGAAACAAGATTTAATATGTAAATGAGAATACAAGGATTGACAGTTAAGTTCATGAACTTGCCACCATGCTCTTATGTTGGCAGCATTGTAGACAAACTCATTAAGGTTTCATAACCTTGGTATATCAGTGTCTCACAGCTGCATTCATGTCAACGTGTGGAGGTGTCTTGCTGGGTGATGTTCATTATTGTTGTTCTGTGTTTTTGTGTGCTGTATGACAACCACTCTGATGGTCATTCCAGAAAAAGAGTTCCAAAATTTCTTTGAAGGATGGACCATAGGCACTGGCATTGGTGCATAGTTTTCCTAGGGGAGTAGTACCTCAAAGGTGACTACAGAGGTATTCAGCAATGAGTACGTGGCACCTTCTCTGAGATGAGTTTGCAAACTTGCCTGTTTGTAAGTCTATTCAAGAGATTGCTATGGGATCATTAAATGCAGTAGAAGTAGATACATCATTGTGTATCAATGTCTCTGTTGTTATCTTGTGAAGTTAAAAACAAAAAGCAGCTTCCAAAGAGGAAATTGGACATTATCCTATTTTTGTGAGGAAAGGAGGATTCCAAAAGGGTGAGAAGAGTTAGTTCAGGAATGTGGGAGTGGAAGGATTCTATGGCCTGAATGTGTTGCCCCAAAACTCATATACTGAAAACAGATTGCCAGTGTGATACTAATAAGAGGTGGCATCTTGGGAGGCACCTGTGGCTCAAAGGAGTAGGGCACCAGCCACATATACCAGAGGTAGAGTGTTCAAACCCAGCCCTGGCCAAAAACTGCAAAAAAAAAAAAAAAGAGAGATGGGGTCTTTTGAAGCTGATTAGTGATGAGGGCAGAGCTCTCGTGAATGGGATTAGTGACCTTGTAATAGGTGGTAGGGAGCTAGCCACCCCTTCTGCCACAGCAGGACACAGGAACAAGGCACCATCTTGGAAGCAGAGACTAGGCTCTCATCAGACTCCGAATCTGCTTGTGCCTTGATCTTGTACTTCCCAACCTCCAGACCTGTGAAAAATACATCTATATTATTTGGAAATTACCCAGTCTAAGGTATTTTGTTATAGCAGCAAGGACAAAACAGAGGTTTTTGTTATTTTACTTTGTAAATTCTTATCTTTCTGAAGTTAACCTACATTATTTATATAATTAAAATATTAAAAATCCATATAGGGAGCTATGCCCATTTATAATGCTCATACAGCTTTCCCCTTAAATACGTTAGCATTCCCCTTTAATTTAAAGCATCTGCAGTTACCGGTAAGACTTTATCTCCTTAGGGAAATGTGTGTGTTTAAAACAAAACACACTGCTATAAATTATTTCAAACCTTTAAGCACAACATATTAGATAATTTATACATGGAGGCACTGTCTCCGTAAAACTGGAATGTCTATAAATCTATACTGAGTGGCATGACTACACGAAGAAAGAGACAAAGTCTCCTCATGCTGTTACCGGGACGAATGCAATTACAGCAGCAATTGTGGACGTTATCTGCATTGCCTTTGCCATCCAATATCTTCATATCGCAAATTAAAATCATTCTCTCAAGGAACAATCACAGGGCAGCTTCCGCTGTATTTTCATGAAGACAATTTATCCAAATCATTTCTTGGAGGAAAAAATATTAAAATAAACAAAACAGCAGCGGAGGAAAGATAAAAGTGAAAAATTGCACTAAGCACTAGAGAGAAACAGGGCAGAAGGGGCCTTAGTGAAGCAGTCTGGGTCTTCACTTGCATCTTGGACAAAAGTCAATATTTGATTAAAAAAAAAACTCTGTGTATCTTCTGACAGGATCTAAATTATGTAAAGTATTGCTCTTGGTTAGAAGTCAAAATCAATTCATATTCCCACTCTTTATCAGACACTTCAAGGATCTGTATGCTAGTTTAGCCTGTTTTAATAATGCAGAATCCAGCAATCTATGCTGGTAAGGAAATCTTTTCATTTAAAGCCAATGCTATTAATTTTTCAGCAGCCATTATTGCTCTAATGAGCCATTTATTATCACGTTTAGATGTTCTGGATGTGGGATTCCTGTAACTTATGATAACAGTTTAAATGTTGGGCAAGGCAAAAAGTCATCCAAAATGGAACATAATTTCTCAGACTTTTTCTTCCCTTTCTGGTCCTGTTGTCTTCTCCAATAAATAAAGTCTAAACCAAGGAAAGTCTATGACTGAATAAATTATACACATAACCTAGACCCCTCAAGAGCTCCATTAGTAAATGCTGAACTTTGTAATTCCAACCCCTTCTTTCCATAGTGAAATCACTCATGAAAATATT
Source organism: Galagoides demidoff (assembly GCA_963574575.1). Classification (NCBI taxonomy): domain Eukaryota; kingdom Metazoa; phylum Chordata; class Mammalia; order Primates; family Galagidae; genus Galagoides; species Galagoides demidoff. The sequence goes on from CAUYQV010195875.1 coordinate 46,962, forward strand.
GAATAAAAAATGTCGTGAGCAATGAACTTCTCTTAAGTTTGTCTTAAATATTAAACATTTCAAGAGTAAAAAGAATTCTTTTTTTACAAAAAGAGTTGTGAATTTTGGAGAAAGTGGTAATTTGATCGCAGTGATTTAACCCTGACTTCTTCGAAGAAGCTTATTTAAATTAGATGATAAATAGATAGACAGATAGACAGACAATAGATAATTCAATAGATGATAGATAGTTCTTTAAATTGGAAATATCCTTAAATCACCGTTGTTATATAGGAAGAGATTCGATCTAAGATGAGAGCAGCTCAAAACTGTCCTTCCTGAAACAGCATCCATGTTTCTCAGGAAGTGAAAAAAGACCCTAGTAGCGGACTGCTGCGAACATCCTTAATTTGAGCAATCATGCTTGGAGTCAAGAACAAGCTGCAGGACCATTGAGGAGGAATCCTCTTAAAGCTCATGAACACTCCTACAAAACATTTGTAAACATAAAATAAAAATTAAAAACCCATTAAAGGAAAGAACATAAGACCAGCATTGAGCATCTCCTCCTAACACTAACCTCCAGAATATATTACTAATGCTGCAAACTTTTTAGAAAAAATAATTGTGTCTCTAAATGCTTATACATATAGCCCTGTCACCCTTTATGTGATCTTCTCTCATCAATGTTATTGATTTTTGTTCTGGAAATTTCAGCTGATATAAGAAGATAGAAGGTATAGGCAGTCCTGGCTTGCATTATAATGTAGAACCATAAACACGATGAAAGAAGCTGAAACAGGACAAAGTGGTCTTTGTTCCATGACATTTCAAAATTGTTGGCATCATATTAAAAATTTGCCCATGATAAATTTATATGACAACAGAAAAATAGTAAAAGGAAATATTTATTTGGTACACTGTAATTAAAAATATTAGAAGGATTGAGAATTAAAGTGTTTTATTTATTTGTTTTAAAAAAACTTATCAAGGCTAGTTTAAACAGTGCTTGCTTCTCTTTCACGGTATAACTTACCATATGGAGAAAGCATCTTCTCTATATTTTGGTGAATTATGCTCCTTTATAAATATGGATCATCTTCCAGTCTTCCTTTGTACTTTTAATGTTGTGAAATATCTGAGTGTTCCTTTATTGAGAAGTTTATTCTCAGTGTCACTTGCTCTAGAACACATTCTTTTTTTTTTTTTTTTTTGTACAATCATGTTTCTCATTTATGCAGGTAAATTGGCCTTGACTAAGTGGCTCTGGCTGCATATCTATAATCATTGGAACAGTGGCAGTGCCTACAGCCCCATGGTCAGTTATTTCGTCTATAATTCAATTTATGTTCAATTTACTTCCAGTGTTATTACTTTTTGTTTCTCTGCTGAACTTTCCTCTTTGTTGGTTGAATCTCTTGTTCGAGTATTCATCCTTGTAAAATATCAGATGGGTTTATCAATGGGGGACAAGCAGCCAGCACAACTCCATGTTTTGCTACCTGCATGAATTGAGTAACAGGTGCACAGCTACTGTGTAAATCACTGACAGACTTTGCAAGAAGTGATATGATTGGTTACTAATTATAATGTGCACCTGTTATTAGGTGGTGCTTTGTGGGCTGCTGAGCTAGCAGGAAAGTTTGTACTTTATGCATTACAGTTAATGTCTCATGGTAACTGAAATTTGAATTGCATCGTTTGAGGACATACAGAGAACTGCCTATATATTGAGATTTTTTAAGTATTTCTATTCGCCAGTGTTATGATTTGATATCACAAGAGAATGAATTGAAAATGTATAAGTACTACTAAAAGCTTTAGTAAGGTGAAAGATTATAAGATAATTTTATAAAAAATAGTAGTAGTTCTTAAATTATAGCAACCTCTTTTAAAATTTAAGAGTAAATGATCATTTTCACAATAGCAATGAAATGTGAAATGTACAGTATGACAGATAGAGTGTGCCAAAAAATCTATACATATTTTAAGAAAGGAAAAACTATATTAAGATTGTAATACTCAATATATATCAATACCAAAAGATGAATACAAGTCATGCTCAATGCCCTTATAATTGCAGAAATCAAATGTGACTTGAGTATTATAAATTGAATATCATCTTTTCCTTTCCATTCCAAAAATGTGTTAACATTTTTGGTTCCCTCTGTATTATAAACTGGCTTATCCAGCATCCATTTCTACCCTATTGTAGTTTTCTTTTTGTACTAGAGAGACTAGAAGCCTTAAAACTGTATGTTCCAGCCTCTGTTGCAGGAAGGTTTGATGTGTGGCCTGGTTTCCAGCAAGCAGAATTACCTGCATAAGACTGAGAGTAGAAAGTAAGTGACATACGGTGGCAACTGCCAGCAGAAAAACCAGATATTCTGGCAAGCTTGGTAGCTGAAGAATTTTGTCCCTCCCAGGCATCTGTGACAGGATTTTAAGCATCTAGAATGTGTCAAAAGTGCACGGTGACACATCAGCAGCGTGTTTTTCCTATAACATTTCCATTTTGTGGTTAGGCAGTTTCCCCCTGACCAATCTGTTCTTATCTGCTTGGTATCTAACCTTGGTTCTCCAACATTCTGTTAACTAGTCAGCCTTTTATAAATAAATAAATAAATAAATAAACAACCTCTTTCTACTGGCATCAGCTAGCAGATTATTTGTCTGTTAAGTAAGCGCTCAGAATATGTTAACCAATAATGTATAGGCCCCATACTATTAATATAAATCAGCCACTAAGGGTAGAGCCAGGATTTGAACAACACAAGCAACCTGATCCATAGCCCAGGCTCCTGAACTCAGTGCTATGCAGCCTCTCACACAATCTATGAGATTAGTGGTGAAAATTCCCCAAAGCTATTGCTCAAGAATTATCCATTCAGCACTCAAACTATCTTCAGCTTCAACCAAATTTTTCTGTTCCCTCCCAGGACAACTTCTTGAAAATGTTGTCTACACATGTCATGTCCTCTTCTTCGCCTCCCACTCTTCTCCTCCTACTCAAGTTCAATCACACACATTACTTTACTGAAAATGTCTTCAAAGTCATTGGTGACCTACTGTTGCAAAATCTACTGGGGGCTTTAAGGGCTTAGCTTACGTGACACCTCGGCAACATTTGACAATGTTGGCCCCTCTGTCATCCATGAAGTACTTGACTTTCCAGCTTCCATGACACCATACCATCTTCCGGACTTTCCTATGATTCCACCAACTTCCTCAGCATGTTTACTGAGACGTTCTTTAACCCACCTTTCTCCTTGTGCCCTCTCCCTTAATAATTTTATCTAGTCTCTTGTTTTAAATGGCATCTATGTGCTAACAACTGTCAAATTTAGTCTTCCATCCCCAGCCTCTCCTCTAAGCTCAACATTCATTTGTCCAACCATCTGTTTGCTATCTCTGCCTGGCTGTCTCTACAGCACCCAACCTCGCTCTTCCTTCCATTAGATTCTGCCACCTCTGCACTAGAAGAGAGTGCTACAGCTAGAAACCTAGTCCTGAATAGGAAACCATCGTACAACTCGATTACCTCCCCAAAGTCCCATCTTCTGATGCCCTTACATTGGAGGTTAAGATTTCAACATAAGACTTTCAGGGAGGGGAAGGACATAAACTTTCACTCCATGTCATTGATTGATAACTTCCTGCAATATCAATATCACATGAGACCCTTACATGCTTCCAGTTCTACTCTTGTTCCTCACACTATAAGGTGAACTTCATCTTTGCTTGCCCTAGGATCCAGCTTTATCCTGGCACAGCTTGGGGCTAAACATTGCCAGTTATGAAGACAAAATTCTGTGTCCTCATGGGCTATCTAAGAAGAATAGATAAATGGAAAGAAAAGAAAGCAAACAAAGTTAAGTCTAGTATATTGGCCCCTTCTGGAAGTTCTGGAAGAGGCAGAGTGGGTAAGGGGAGCCACAGGCTGAAAGAACCAAATGGACGGCCTTTCCAGAGTCTGTATTAAAATAAACACATTTTCTCTTTCAAAGCAGAGTGTAAAGTATAACTTTTGTTTCATTAATACTGGTATTTTTTTAACATATCTTCAAACATCATTGCTCTCTTTACCACAACCTGCCTGAGCAATAACAACTTGCAACCAATACTTGCAAATATACGTTTTGCAAGCTATCTTTGCTGAGTGCTCCAAATTCCTACTGTATCGGACAGTCAGAGCCTCAGTCAACCATATTCTAAGACTGTGCTGTATTATGCTGCTTTGTAAGTCACAAATAAGGACTGTTTCTGCAGAGGATAATGCATGCTCAACCCCATTAACAGTAATAGTAAGAATGACCATAAGCCATTAATTTTGATAAGATCAGGCTGGTATCACCTTGAAGATTCAACAGAAGCCACAGGAGACAAAGAAGTATTCCGACTTTGGTTTCTTTAATGAATAAAAATGTGAAAGTAGTGATAGTTCATCTGACAGCCAGGCACCACAGGCCCAAGAAAAAGTTCACCCTGTCAGCATCTGCAACAGAAAAGTGCCAAGGAATTACTGCATTAGCTTGGTGAGAGTCTAATAGCCAAAGGACGGGGGTAAAAGGCACTGAACACATCAGGCAGAAATTACCCTAGAGTCCTGAAAGGGCTTTTCTTCGAGGTGAGCAATTTTATTTCTCAAGAATTCAGCAATATGGAACAAATTATTTGCTCAAGAGTCTGCAGTCATCCTGGAAAAATATACCAGGATCCTAGGGCTCACTTAACCACATCCTGGACAGCTATTTTCAAAATGAAGTGGGAAGAGAAGACTTACACGTTTTTCTCATAACTCATAAGCACATTTCCAACAGACAATTTTGTTTTTAACTTTCATTACTCATTAATATTCAATTTAGGTTCCATCTTTCCTAAAGGTGAGTGACATTTGTGAGCAGCTCATATTTAATTTTGGATGTCTACACAACCTTGCTTGAGTATAAGAGAGAGTTTCTGACCTGCCAAAAGATGAGATTCACTGCTCCCTTCCCAAAGGACTAGGGACAGGAAGAAAGCAATGATTTTGCTTTTCTGACTTGCAAATATCCTGTAAAGGGAAAAATCATAATTCATAGCCCCATATGTACAAAATGTTTCCAACGGGTTTCATTTTGGAGGTAGAAGCAATGAATTTTCTGCTAAATGCAGCAAACCCAGTCACTGTATTTATAAAACAAAATGCATTTAGATTCTGAATATGAAATGTAATCTCTGGGTGCATGCAGAAAATTCCAAATTAGCATTTAAAAAATGTAAGGGAAGCAAAAGAAATGATCTACAATTACTAATTATTGTGCTATTTGAGATCTCTTTTATTCCCTGATAAATTCTGCTCTGGTCCCTACTATGAAAAGTAGGTACAGAGATGGATTGATAAACAATATTCTTAATCATTTTTTCAAACATTAATGATTCAGTTCCACTATTTTCCATATAACTAGTGTGGTAGACTGAAAAATGACCCTTAAAAGATCCAGGTACTAATTCCTGGAAGCTGTGAATGTTACCTTACATGGCAAAAGCAACTCTGTAGATATGATTAAATTAAGGATCTTGAGATATGGAGATTATCCCAGATTATCCATATGGAACATAATGTAATTCCAATTGTCCCTATAAAAGGGAGTCATAGAGAGATTTATTATTATTGCAAAGACAAAAGAGGAAAAAGTGAGGTGACAAAGAATCAGAGAGAGATTTGAAAATGCTACACCACTTGCTTTAGAGAGGAAGGAAGGGGCCATGAACCAAGGAATGCAAGGATTCTATCATCTCCCAGGGAAGCCTGTGCCTACCAGCATCTGGAATGCTAATTTCAAATTCCAGCCTCCAGAATGGTAGAATGAATGCATGTTGTTTACAGTCCAACAAGTTTGAGGTAACTGCTGCAGCAGTCACAGGAAAGTAGTACAACTGGTTACAATTTTTCTTTTTTGTATTTCTGATGGGATACATGGGTTTGCTCATCTTTTTAGCTTTACCTTTGGGAGTATTAATACAAAAGAAATTGGCTTCCTGGGCATTTGGCTACCTGAAGATAAGAAGAAACCTCCTCCCTCCTGCTTGTCACATATTTTACAGCAAGTTGTTGTTTTAACTGCTGTACATTATAAAACTATAAGACGAATTAAATTCTGGAAAAGGGTGAAGAGAGATAAAAAGAAAGAGGAGGAGGGGAGAGAAACTGACTAATGTTGCTCATGAGTATTTCCATTTCACCCACTTTAGAGCTTAGGATAGTACATTTCTGCCCCTTAGAGCTTGATGTGGCCATTTAACTAGTCTGTCAATGGGTTGCAAGTTAAAGGGACATTTGTCACTTTTAAATCAAAGCCTTTAATTGCCAGAGCAATACCCATCCTTACACAGGGGGTAGAGGCTCCAACAACCTGGATCTTTGAGTCAGGATAACATGGAACAACGCCTCCATCAAAAACTCTGGAGTTAACTTGATTTTCACCAAAAAAATAAACTACTGCTTAAAGCAGTTATTAGGGTTATTGGTTACCACATCATAATCCAGCCTATACTAACTTTTACAGAGGGATGGATGGATGGATGGATGACAAATAGACAAAATGACCTACAGAGATGAATGAAAGAATTATTGGAAGAGATAATACCAGTCTTGCAGAATATAAAACAAAGTTCTCTCTATCAAAAAAAAAAAAAAAAAAGACAGGGAGAAGCTGTGAATGCTTTATATTTGTATTTTTGGCATAGAGCACAATGTCTGGTTGTTAGACACTAAGTTATTTAATAATATAGTTTAGAAGGATAGCAGCATGAGGGCAAAGCTTCTGACAGAAAAGCCCCCACCATAAACTCCCAAAGATTTGGTTTAGACCAACAAAAGTAATACTTGAGACAGCTGGAGCTAAGCCCCGTCAGACTGGATTTTTAAGATGTTCTGCTTCTGTTGCAACCAGAGTTCTCCAGGGTCTCCAAGTATCCCATGGATCCTGAAAAGATACGCCTGGATGTTTACAAACCTGCTGGAGCTAAAACCCACAAACCAGAGGCATACATTATCCACTAGTTTATTCTTAAGTGAAGGAATAGTTGATATTCTGCAGTTCTGCCTAATATTCGTTTGCCAGAGTGACAAATATTATGTACTATAGACTCTTATAAAAAATAAGTAATGGTTATATAAATATATGGTTATTCTAACCTGTCCTGGATTTTGCCTTTACTTCTCTTAAATTGTCTATGACCTAAATAGGGAAGAGTATTTTTGGGAAAATATTTATTTTATATTTGTAAAAGAAAAGAATAATGTGTTCCTCAGCTTCCTAAGGGCAGTTTTGGATTCAGCACCTCACATATCAACTGGACGTGGAGAAAATAGCACCCAGCTGACGGTAGGAATGTCTGTCTGGGTAGATAAAGAATAAGACCATGACAGGCAGAAAGTGTATAACAATACAGGTTCTTCAGACTCATGCAACAGAAACCAATTCTGTTCAACTTAAACAAAACAAAATGGTCGAAAATAAAATTTTGAAGAATGAGGTGTTGGAGAGACTATTGTATAGAATCCAAGGAAGATAGAAACAAAAGAAAACAAATATAAAGATAGAAGCTGCTATGGTTTCAAAGGCTTCAGCTGAAGAAAAGAATGAACCTTCTTTCCCAAGTTCTTTTAGTTCAGCACTCCCTATTTCCAGGAGAAAGGACCTTATTGGCCCTCCTAGAGTGAGTCCAGCCCAGGGTCAATCATACTTGGCCAGCGGCATAAGTTTTCATGGACCATCCATGATTAAAATGGCACACTCTTGTGCTCTGGGGAGATTTTCAATTAAGGTGGAGTCGCCATGAGGTGGAATATCAACCACTGTGTAAAATGTCTACTCCAAGAGAAAAGAGAAAGTGATGTATCACAGAATAGTGCTTTGGGATGAAAAATAATAGAAACCTTCATCCAATTATGGTTTAAGCAGTGGTTCTCAACCTTTCTAATGCTGTGACCCTTTAATGCAGTTCCTCATGTTGTGGTGACCCCTAACCATAAAAGTTTTTTTGTTGCTACTTCATAACTGTAATTTTGCTACTGTTATGAACCATAATGTAAATATCTGACATGCAGGATGTATTTTCATTGTTACAAAGGGGTTGTGACCCACAGGTTGAGAACTGCTGATTTAGGAAGTTTTAGGCTATATGGTTTTGTTTGTTTGTTTGTTTGTTTATTAAATCATAGCTATGTACATTAATACTGTCATGGGGTACAGTGTATTATTTTATATACAATTTGAAATATTTTCATCAAACTACTTAACATAGCCTTCATGTCATTTTCTTAGTTATTGTGTTAAGACATTTATTTTCTTCATTTAGAAAGATTCACATGTACCCTTATAAGATGCACCATAGGCATTATCCCACCAATCACCCTCCCTCCACCCATCCTCCCCTCTCCGTTCCCCTCCCTCTCCCCTTCCCCCGTATTCTTGGGCTATAATTGTGTTATAGCTTTCCTATGAAAGCTATAAATTAGTTTCATAGTACAGGTGAGTACATTGGATACTTTTTCTTCCGTTCTTGAGATACTTTGCTAAGAAGAATATTTTCTAACTCCATCCATGTAAACATGAAGGAGGTAAAGGCTATATGTTTTGTTTTGTTTTTCATAATAAAAAAATCCAGCCAATAATTTAGTACCAGAATCTCCAAATTTCTGTTACCTTTTTCTAGTAATCATGAACTGGCTACTGCATCTCCAGTCATTATATCTGCAGTCCAGATTAAAAGGAGAAAAGGGAAGGGATGGGGCCTGGAACAAGAAAGGAAAACTTTCAACTAGATGTCCACCTGCAAAAAAAATGAAGTTAGTCCCTTTCCTCACTCAAAATTCAAAAACTAACTCAAAATGGAACAAAGATCTCACCCTAAGAGCTAAAATTAAAAAAACTCTAAGAAGAAAACATAAGTGTAAGTGTCTGTGATGTTGGATTAGATAATTGTTTTTAGATATGATATCTGAAATGTAAACAACCAAAGAAAAAATAAATTATATTTCATTAAAATTAAGAACTTTTGTGTTTCGAAAGATACTATCAAGACAATGAAAAGACAGCTCACGGAATGGTAGAAGACATTGCAAATTATACATCTGATTAAAGTATACTACCCAGAATGTGTAAATCACCATCACAACTCAACAATATAAAGAAATAACCTTTGCTATTAAAATATAGCAAAGGATCCGAGTAATCATTTCTCCAAAGAAGACATAAAAATATTTGGCCAATATGCACGTGAAAAAAATCTCAACATCCCATTCCTAATGGGAAATGCAAATCAAAACCACAATGAGATGCCATTTCACACCCACAAGGATGCCTGCAATAAAAAAGTCACACAATGACAGATGTTGTCAAGAATGTGGAAAACTTGGCAAGAATGTATAGAAGTTAGAACCTTTACAGATTGATTTTGGGACTGTCAAATGATGCAGTTGCTTTGAAAAGCAATTTGGCAGTTCCTCAAATATATTTAGCACTTGACCCAAAATTCTACCCTCACTTATACCCAAGAAAACTGGAAATAAGTGTTCACACAAAAACTTGCACGCAAATGTTCATACCAGCATTATTCATAATAGCAAGAAGTATTAAGATCCCAAATGTTCATATAAACATGAATGTATGCCCATATAATGTAATATTATTCATGCAGCTATAAATAAGTCTGAAGTACTAATAGATGCTACAACATGGATGAACCTTGAAAACATGCTGAGTGAAATAAACCAGTCACATAAGGCCAATATTATATGATTCCATTTATATGAAGTGTCCAGAATAAGCACATCCATAGAGACAGAAAGTAAACTAGTAGTTGTTCAGGGTCTTGGAAAGGAGGGAATGAGGAGTCACTGCTAATAGGTAGTTTTTATAGGTGATAAAAATGTTCTAAAATTAAATGTCATTGATTGCTGCATAACTCTGAATACATTAGAAGCCATTGAATTTTACATTTTAAGTGAATGAGTTATGTGATATGTAAATTGTATTTCAATAAAGCTGTTAAAAACAAAATTCACAAACTAAAAAATGAGAGAAAGAGGAGGGTGGAGGGACAGAAGAAGAGAGGGAGGAGGAAGAAAAGAAAAAGGGAGGGAGGGAGAGAGAAAAGGAAGGAAGAAAGAAGGAGGAAAAAAGTACAAGCATTTCTAGGAACCATAAAGCAGAACTTTTGCTGAATTTTCGCTGAGTCTCTTCAATCTGACTTGTTTTACAAATAGATAGAAGTAACATCGTGGGATTATGACTTACCGCTCCGTCTCTGACTAATATTGCCCAGAATAATTTAGTACTACCTGTCAGAGGAGAAAGACAAAGATGCAGGCTTTGAAGTGAATTAGACCTTGGTTTTAATTGCAGCTCTGCCACTTTGGAGAAATTCATATCTTCTCATTAGGCCCCTGGAAGAGGCTGCCAGGGCTCTGCCCATTTCCCCTCTGATCCCTTTTCCATTTTTGTGCAGACTGATTTATGATATTCTTCCTTCTCAAAAGCCTGCACCCTGTCTGTTCGTCAGAGCCTTGCCCTCAGGCAGACAGAGAGCCCAAAGTACCAGAGGATGTCGGTAACCGTTAGCCAGTGACTACTATGGTGGGCACAGAGGGCATAAATATCCCAGGCACCTGGCCCTCCCCTGAGGACATCTCTGGCATAAGACTCCCAGAAGATTACAAGGTTTCAGTGGTTTTGAGCCAAAGCTGAATACCCCTGCTTGGCTTCCTTCCCTTCCCAATGTCCTCCCTCCTGCCAGGAACATTTCCTAATAAGTCCCCTCTCCAGGTATCTTCTTCTCAGAGTCTGCTTCTAGGGACTCAACCTTAGGGGACCTCATTTCATTATGGAAAATAACGACAATGAAGAGGGTACCAGAACAGAGTGCTATGAAGGCAACAGAGCAAGCACTTGATATAAAGATTTTCCTGGCATCTAGAACACATCCTGTCAGAACAGGTTTATCTTTGGATAAATCCCTGTAGGCCATGAACAGAAAGACTAAGAGAGATCTAAGGAAGTGGTGAAATAAGAGACCGGATAAACGGGCAGAGTAGAAAGTCAGGAAGTCTTAGATGCAGTATAACACAATAGTTGTGAATGTGGACTCAGAAGTTGACCTAAATTTGGATCTCAAACATTCCAGCCACCTCAGCATGGTATTTACTTCTCTGAATTTCGATTTTTTCTCCTCTGTAAAATGGGACTAATAACAGTGCCTATCTCATCAAGTTGTGAGAACTTTGAATGAAATCATGGCTGTACAGTATCTGGCATAAGAAAAAGCTAACCTCTGTCACTGTGGTGGTGACGGTGGCAGTGGTGGTTACTTTTATTGCAGATGTAAGTAGCATCAGTAGTAGAAGTAATCCAGGGACACGAGACACAAACTTTACTGACTTCACAATTTCACCACAATTAAAGTTAGATTCAATTTGACAACTAGGTTAAACCCCAAACACCTTTCAGCAAATGCGGTTTTAAATTTCATTCTGAAGAATGAAACTCAGTGCCTCATATTGAGTGTTGGGAGTGTTTTGCCTGATGGCAGAAGACACCAGATTTCTGTTTCAGGCAGGTGATACTAGGCAGAGATTTTAATGAGCATTCTCTACAGAGGTCGTCCTCATACTACCGAGGTTTATGGTACCGGGAAAGCCCTGTGGCTATCAAACTGACACTTTGGTGAGCAGGAAAGACTTATACACACACAGAGAGACACTTGTTTTTAACTTTAAAAGAATGGAAAATGCATGGCAGTTGGACTCAACCAGTCATAAATCATACAGTATGGCCTGTTCAGTTGGCAATCATAGTAGACACAACAAGTTTGAGGAATAGGTAAACACCTATCGAGGTCTGCCTCATATACAGCTCGGATGTGGCACATGGGTGCCATGGGCTATACAATGATATCCCAGGAATGCTGAGCACCTTGCCCTGAACAAACTCCCCTGTGAGGCCAGAGATAAGCTGCAGTTGTCCGTAGTTAAGTAAGAGAGGGACTCCATGCTTTCTGATTCAGGTTCAATTCAACCAGCATTCTTGCCTCCCTCCTAACCCTCTGCAATCTCTTCTCTGCCAAGATCAGAGTGATCCTTTTACAACCCACACTGGTTCATGTCACACCTCTACACAAAACCCAACAACAACTACCCATCACATATCATACAAAATTCAAAACCCTAACCATGACCAGTAAATCTCAACATAACCTGGCCCCATGTCCTTCTCTCACCTCATCCTGTCCTGTTGCCCTCACTCACTTTATTCCAGCCCACTGCCCTATTTTTTCTTCCTCAAGTTTGCCAAGCACACACCCTCTCCAGGACTTTCGCTTCTGTTTTCTCCTCTACTAGAAATGCTCCCTGCTCCCCCTCACAGATATTTCTGTGGCTCACTCCTTATTGCATTCAAATCTTTGCTCAAGTGTCACCTCCTCTGAAAGAGAGTGGTTCAAAGTGGCTGACTAGAAGCATTTCATGCCCACTTCTTCTACCTAGATGAGTAATGTATAGATAGTTGCACTCTGAGTACATTATCCAAGAGAGAATGTTGGAATTCAACAGAGAAATAACAAGGGACACCAAAGTGTGGAAAGAAAAGGAAGAGAGGCAGTCTTCCCTGTCCAGGATCTTCTGGGAGCTAAGAGGGACTCCCCAGAGCAGGGAAAGGTGAATAATAGACTTTGGCTCATATCCTAATTGTGGAATCATGAAATCCTGGCACAGAAGAGTGCTTCAACTCTCCCAACTCCTGAAACTAACAAGAGAGGGTGGGGCTGCTTGGAGGCTGCGGGTGGAATTGCTCCAATAAAGAGGTCCTGCTGGGCCCTACACCCTTGCTGAGACCTAAGCAGCTATAGCAATGCACCATTTTCAAGCTAGCCTTTGGGAAATTTCCCACTGTCCTGGGACCCAGCACTACCAGAACTGAGATAGGACAGCAATTTGAGCTGTCACTCATGGGACACAGGAAGAAGTCAGGAGCAATTCCAGGCAGGACTGGGAAGCAAGCAAAGATGGGAAGCAGCAGACAGTGCCACAAAGCAAGCACTGCCAGTATCTGAGACAGGAATGGGAGCAGGGTGTGAGCTGCCTCTGAGAATTGTTTGAAACCTGCGCATGGGCTTCTGCGGGGAAGTGGGGTCCCACACTGGGACTGGAATATAAAGAGGACTGAGGGCAGACCTACTCTCTCCAGTGGAAGAGCCTCAGCATGGCTGCTGTTGCCTCTTACCTGAGCACTCCACCTGCCCCCACCCCCATGGCTAGTACCAGCTCTTACCATTTGGATGACTGAGCACAAGGTCTTGTAGCCTAACTTCACCTACCCCTAAGATAGAGCACAAAGACTATGGTCTTGGGAATTACCCAACTCAATCCATCATTTAAGGCATGTAAACATTCCATTTGGGGCCTGAGGTTGGGCCCAAATCCCCCACCACTACAATTTCAGCTACCACCTACATGCAGGATTGACCACCACCCCTACTAACATCTGAGCAAGCTACCCTGGAGACCCAAGAATCAACTGCTGGTAACTACCAACACAGGTGATGGCATACACTACCTGAATCACAAAAATAGGCACACTCAGTCCACCACTGCTACCACTGGGTACTGAAGACTGGCCCACCTAGCTTCCCAGTTCCCAGAACAACTTCACCACAGCTTCCACTAATAACCACACCAGAACTCACTAAGGAAATCACATATACTACTAATATAGTTTACACACAAAAAAATCATACAGAGATTACACTAGTGCACACACCCAGAATCAAAGCCAAAGTGCCCTACTCAGCCGACAACATATATTCATCTTCAGAAAAAAATTCTCCTTGTATGAAAGTAAATTTGAAAATATGAAAAAGTGAAAGTTACACCAAAAGTGAAGATACTATGTATCACCAAAGAACACAGGAGACATGAAAAGGCAAGGAAGTATTACACCTCCAAAGGACTACAATAATTCTCTAATAGACCTTAATCAGAAAAAACTTTTCAAAATTTCATATAAAGAATTCAAAAGATTAATTTTGAAGAAGCTCAGTAGTATACAAAAGAATCCTAAAAATCAATACAAAGAAATCAGAAAAATAATTCAGGATATGAATAAGAAATTTACCAAAGAGATAGCTATCTAGAAAAAACCACATAGAAAATTCTGGAATGAAGAACTCATTGAAGGAAATATAAAATGCATTTGAAAACTTCAAAAATTGGCTAGGTCAGGCGAAAGAAAAAGTCTCAGAACTTGAAGTCAGGTCTTCTGAAGTAATCCAGTAAGATAAAAATAAAGAAAAAAGAATAAAAAAGAATGAGCAAAGCTTTGTAACATTCAGGACAACAGAAAGAAGATGAATTTATGAATTATCAGTCTCCTGAGAGTGAAGAAACAAAGACAGGATTAAAAAACCTATTTAAAAAAATCATAGATGAAAATTTCCCATATCCAGCAAGAGATTTAGACATTCACATACAGAAGGCTTAGTAATCTCCAGGTACAATGCAAAAAATATATTCCCCGTGACATGTTATATTCAGTTTGTCTAAAATTAAAAAGAAAATTATAAAAACAGTAAGACAAAAGCACCTAGCCACCTATAAAGGAAACCTCATTAAACTAATAGATTTCTCAGCAACCAGAAAATAATTAACTCTACAACAAAACAAAACCTGACATATCAATAATTACCTTGAAAGTAAATAAATTAAATTTTCATCTTAAAAGATGTAAAGTTGTTGAATGGATTTTAAAATATGATCCAACTACAGGCTGCTTCCAGGAAACCAACATTGCCAGTAAATACATACATATAGATATATATATATATATATATATATGTGTGTGTGTGTGTGTGTGTGTGTGTGTGTGTATATATATAATGAAAGAAAAGGGATAGAAAAAGGTATTACATGCAATTGGAAACCAAAAGTGAGCAGAGTGGCTATGCCTATATCAAATAAAACAGACAAATAAGGTCATTAATAATGATAAAGGGATTAATCCAGCAAAAGGATATAACAATTCTAAATCTGTAAGCATCCAACCCTAGAGAACCCAGATTCATAAAGCATATAGTCACATATCACTCTACCTAAAGGGGAGGTGGGCTACAGTAAAGTAGTTATAGGGGACTTCAATACCTCACAGTCAGCATTAGACAGATCATCTAGATAGAAAATCAACAAAGAGATACTGGACTTAAATTGTAGACTAAATGAACCTAACATACATTTATAAAAACTCTATTCAATAATTACATGATATACATTCTTTTCATCAGCACATGTAACATCCTCCAGTCTAGACCATATATTAGGCCACAAAATAAGTCTGAACAATTTTTTTAAATCAAAATCACATCAAATATATTCTCAGGGCACAATGGAATATAACTAGAAAACAACATAAAGAGAAACTCTAGAAACTATACAGATACATGAAAATTAAACTACATGTTCCTGAATGATTATTGAGTCAAGGAAGAAATCTAGGCGAAAAATCAAAAAATTCCTTGAAACAAATGGAAACTCAACATATCAAAACCTATAGGATACAACGAAAGCTGTACTAAGAGGGACATTTTTATCAATAAATACCTACATCAAAAAGGATAAAGATTATAAACTAATAATCTAATTATGCATTTTAAGAATCTATAAAAGCAAGGACTAACCAAACCCAAAATTAGTAGGAAAAAGAAATAATAAAATCAAACCATGACTAAATGAAACAGAAACTGAAAAGAAAAAATACAAAGAACAAAATGAAAAGTTGATTCTTTGGAAACAAAATTAATAAACTGCTAGCTAGACTAACCAGGAAAAAAAGAGAAGATCCAAATCAACAAAACCAGAAATAAAAAGGAAACATTATAGCTGATATCACAGAAATATAAAAGAGCATCACAGACTATTATAAACAGCTATATACTGCCAAGTTGGAAAGTCAAGAGAAAATGGACAAATTCATGGAAACATACAACCTCCCAAGATTAAACCAGGAAGAAATAGAAAATCTGAACAAACTAATTATTCATAGCAAGATTGAATGTGTCATAAAAAGTCTCCCAACAAACAAAAGTCCAGGACCAGATAGATTCACTGCTGAATTCCAACACCAAGAACTAATGCCACTCCTGAAACTATTCCAAACTATTCAAGTGGAGGAAATTCCTCTAACTCATTCTATGAGGCCAGCATTCTTCTGTTTCAAAATTCAAACAAAGACACAGCAGAAATGAAAACTACAGGCCTATATCCCTGATGAACATAGACATAAAAATACTCAATAAAACCTTAACAAATCTAATCTAATAGAATGTCAAAAAGATAATACCTCATGATCTGGTGGAATCTATATCAGGGAGACAAAGATGGTTCAACAAATATAAATCAAACATAATACATCACATCAACAGAATGAAGAACAAAACCATGTGATCATCTCAATGGAAACAGGAAAAGTATTTGATAAAGTCCAACATGCCCTTGTGATTAAAACTCCCATGAAGGGATGTTGAAATGTAAGGCATATATCTCAAAATAATAAAGGCCATATATGTCAAACCCACAGCTAATATTATAATGAATGAAGAAAAGTAGAAAGCTTTTCCTCTAAAAAGTGAAACAAGCGTGCCCGCTTTCACTACTCCTACTCAACTCAGCACTGGAATCCCTAGCCAGAGCACTTAAGCAAAATAAGAAATAAAAGACATCCAAATTGGAAAAGAGAAAGTCAAACTGTCCTTTTTGCTAATGGTATGATCTTATGTCTAGGAAAAGCTAAAGACTCTGCAAAAAAAACTCTTAGCCTTGATAAATTTAGTAAAATTGTGAGATACAAAATTAATGCACAAAAATCAGTAGTATTTCTATATACAATAATGATCTAGCCAAAAAAAATTCAAGAAGACAATCTCATTTGCAATAGCTACACCCAAAAAAAACCCCTAGGAATTAATATAATCAAGGAGATGAAAGATCTTTACAAGAAAAACTATAAAACACTGATAAAAGAAATTGAAGATGACACAAACAAATGGAAAAACATCTCATGCTCATGGATTGAAATAATCAATATTATTAAAATGACCATATTGCCCAAAACAATCTACATACTCAATGCAATCTCTAACAAAATACCAACATATCAAAATGCCTTAGAAAATTCTAAATTCACATGAAACTATAAAAGTGCCTAAACAACCAAAGCAATCTTGAGTAAAAAGAACAAAGCTGAAGGTAACTCATTATCTGACTTTAAAATCTATTACAAAGCTAGAGGAACCAAAATAGCATGGTATTGGCATAAGAATAGACAAATAAACCACCAGAATGGAATACAGGACTCAGAAATAAGCCACATATTCAAAGACAAATGATATTTGACAGACCTAAAAAGAATTTACATTGGAGAAAAGACACCATCTTGAATAGCCAGTGCTTGGAAAATTGAGTAGCCACATGCATAAGACTGAAATTGGACTCCTGTCTCTCACCATATTCAATAATCAACTCAAAATGGATAAAAGGCTTAAATGTGAGGCTTGAAACTATGAAAATGCTAGCAAATCCAGAAAAAAGTCTGAATTTGGTCTACACAAGGCATTTATGACTAAGACCTCAAAAGCCTGGGAACAAGAGCAAAAATAGACAAATGGGACTGAGAGAAACTAAAGATCTTATGTGTAACAAAAGAAAAAAATTAAGTGAACACACAACCTGCAGACTGAGGGAAACTATTTGCAAATTATTCATCCAACAGGGGACTGATATCCAGAATATACAAGGAATTCTATTTTTTTTTTTTTTGAGACAGTCTCACTATGCCACCCTTGGTAGAGTGTTGTGGGGTCACAGCTCACAGCAACCTCAAACAATTGCGATTAAGCAATTCTCTTGCCTCAGCCTCCCAAGTAACTGGGACTACAGGTGCCTGCCACAACACCTGGCTAATTTTTGTTTGGAGTTGTCATTGTTGTTTAGTAGGCCCTGGCCAGGCTCGAACACACCACCCTCAGTGTATGCTGCTGGCACCTTACTCACTGAGCTACAGGTGCCAAGCCCCAACAATATATTTTAAAAATGCTTAACACCACTAATCATCAGAGAAATACAAATCAAAACTACAATGAGATATCATCTTACCCTAGTTAGAATGGCTATTTTTTTTTTTTGCAGTTTTTGGCCAGGGCTGGGTTTGAACCTGCCACCTCCAGCATATGGGACCAGCACCCTACTCCTTTGAGCCACAGTTGCTACCCCAGAATGGCTATTATTACAAAGACAAAAAAATAAATAATAGATGTTGATGAGGATGCAGAAAAAGGGAACTCTTCTTCACTGTTGGTGGAAATGTAAACTAGTACATACTCTAATACAGTATGGAGATTTCTGATAAATCAAAAAATAGACTTACCATTCAATCCAACAATCCCACTACTATGTATCTGCCCAAACATTTCTTAATCAATGTATCAAAGGAGTACCTGAACTTGTGTGTTTATCACAACTCTATTCGCAGTAGCAAAGATGTGCACTCAACCCAAGTGCCCATCAGACAATGAATGGATAAAGAAATGTGATATATATACACAGAATACTATATACAGTATATACCACTAAATACTAGTATAACAGAATAGGATCCAGCCATAAAAATAATGAAATCTTGTCACTTGTAGCAACATAAATGGACCTCCAGGTCATTATCATCAGTGAAATAAAGCAGTCATGAAGAAACAAATCTTGTATGTTCTCACTTAGATGTGAGAGTTAAAATTTTTGAACATATGGAGATAGATAGTAGAAAAATAGATTAAAAAACAGACTGAGAAGGGTAAAAGGGGAGTGGATTAAAAAACATGGGTAAAAGGATACAGACATACAGAGAGAGGAATAAATTCAGTGTTTGATAACAGAGTTGGATGACTATACTTAACCAAAACACCTTGAATATCATGCCTTGATCGCTATGCATTATATATAAAACAAAATTTTTAATGTGCCCTATACATTTGCACAATTTTTTTAAAAGTCTTACTTCCTCAAAGTAGCCTGCTACCCAATTTATGGTACATTTACTTGCATACATGTTGATTGTCTTGCTCATCCTGGACTGTAAGTTCTGTGAAGATGAGGATTTAGTCTATTTTATTCAGCTGTATCCCAGCATCTAGAACTGGGCCTGATATGTAGTAGGTACTCGATATGCATTTAATGAGTGAATGAATTTATAGAGTGCATGTCTTCTACCAGGTTACTGGGGTCAACGATATATCTCAATGATAAAAGAAATTTGGTCCTTCCCATCAAGCACCCTAGAACCTAGGTCCACACTGTCTAAAATAGTAGTATTCGCCACCCGTAACTACTGAGTTCCAGAAAGGTAGCTGTACAAACTGAGATGTGCAGTAAGTACAAAATGCACAGAGGATTTTTAAGACTTAGTGTTCTTTTAAAAATGTAAAATATCTCAATTTTTATATTGACTGTACTTGAAATAATATTTTATATATATTAGGTTAACTAAAATATGATGAAAATTAATTTCACCTGGGCAGATAGTAAACGGATTATTTCTAGATAACATGGGTTAAGAAAGAAAAGATTTAAAATAATAATTATTATCAACAAGATGCTATAGGAAGGTTAAGTGAGGGACGGTTTTTATAACCTAGAAGTTCAAAGCCTGCTCAGGGGAACTGATGTATCAAGTATGTTTTAAACTTCACAGCAAAGCGTCTCAAAATTTAATGTGCACACGAATCACCTAGAGATTTTAACATGCAGACTCTGATTTAGTTAGTCAGGGGAGAGGCCTGATAGTTTGTGTTTCTTACACGATTCCATGTGATGCCAATGTGGAGGCCTCCTGGACCATGCTTTGAGTAGAAAAGATTCAAATATCTGTTTAGAGTTGGCCAGGTGAAGGATGAGAAGGAATTGGAACCATTAGAAATCTTACCTAAGACCGTTTGTCTTTCTGCCGACTAGGGGAGTATCTGACCCCTAAGCTGCTAAAGATGCATTTTAAAGTTTTCCCACTGCCCAAGGTGCTGCTCCTGCCATGGATGCCAGGAGAAAATGAATCAGAGACAGTGTATTTGGGAATTCATATGAGGTATAATTGACTAAGACATTTCCAAGCAGCAAAATTACTCAGGTTGAACCTGAGACTCGAACTGCTACAACTTCAGTCCCAAAAGCAGACCCTCTGCTGCGTACATCCTGTGCCCGTTCCTTCAGGCCCCCACCTGGATTCTGGAGTTCCCTGAGGGGGAATAAATTTGAAACTTAGAGTCTAGATAGCCCGTGACTAAACCTAAGTGGTCCTCTTGCCACTCACCTCTGCTTCAACAAGGGGGTTCTGAAGCTTGCAGTGAAAGAACACCAGGCAGGTCAGGGGATTTACGTAAGCTCATCTCCCTGGAGAGTGTTTAGGAGGAAGTGAGGTAGAAGAGGAAATGTTGGCAAACAAGAAGAATTTCAAGAACTTTGAAGGTGGGTCAGATGTAAGATCCCTTGGATCTTGTTATCAGGTCAATGACTTGTTCAGAGCTATTTCATTGAGGTATCTGGGTCAGAAGTCCAATCACAGGAGACCGAAGAAGAAATGAAGAGTGAAGAAAGTAGATGAAATGAAGGTGTTAACTTCAAGAAAAAAATATGGTGAAGAAGGATAGGAGTGGAGCAGTGGTTAGAGGGAGTCATGGCTATGAAAAGGCTTGGTGGCTTGGAGGGGGGTGTTTCTTTATTTTCAGTTGTTTTGGAATGGGAGCATATTTTCTATTTCAAAATGGAAAACAGATGAGTTTGAAATAATTTGTAAATTCTGGAGACTAGAGTCTGGCATCTGGGGGAGAACTTTTGATTTATGGTGATAATATACACCATTGCTCCCCCCCCAAAGTCACATCACATAATGAGACACACACACATACACACTCAGATTACTTTGGGACTATAATTACAAAATCCTGGCATTTATCTCAATTGTGAATTCTAGTATGCTATAACAAAAAGATCACTTTCTTAGGGGATCAAAGACCCCAGTTATAGTCCTGTGGTTTTCCAAGTTGTTTTAAGTCATGTGTCCTTCTGAGATTTGAAACCTTACCTATAGCTGATCCAGATCAGGAATGACATCTTTTATACCATCTCTGATCCATAGATAGAGGTTGCTTGGTATGCTATGCTGAAAAGATTTCTGAGACTGTGTCTAAGTTAAAGAAAGAATATTTTAATAGATTAGCAATGTCTGCCATGGGCAGGAAAGCAGTAGTGTTGTTTGCCATTCCTGAACTCCTGAACTAGAACATCCCATGATTCATTAAATGCATTACCATCCTGTCATACATCACGGCTTTGGCCTAGTAAAACTCTCTGTAGCCATTTTTACCCCATAATTAGTCCAAACCCCATTATTGTTTTACTACGGAAACGGGATCTGATATCACTATCTCTGATTCTATTCAGAAACTAGGCCTGTTCTTTTCTGTTTATATTTCTGAGGGGTTTCTGTAATAGTCATGCCATTTAGGGAAATAAATCATTGGTTTTAAAACTGCCATCAGATGTTTAGTACTGTTTTTTAGGTTTTGTTGTTGTTGTAGCTGCTATTGTTGATTTTACTGTGTGAGGCTCCAAATAGAGTCTACACTTTCAATGTGACAGAACTCAATTTTTGAGAGCCAACTCTATTGGTCCTTGTTTTCTGAATGCAAATGCCATATTTACAGTGTTTCCAACTCTCCAAGTGAGAGGTCCAATGCCCTATCCTTTATGTCAGGGTCCATTGCTCTACAGGCATAACCATGGAATGCATGACAACTAATTCTCTAGGGCACAATAATAGAAGGATCTCCTTCCCACAGCCACCCCCAAACTCTCCAAGGTATTTCTTTTTTAACTGGCTTCCATAAATATAGCTCTCCTTACACAGTCAAATAGACTCAGACCCTGCCCTTAGCACATGAAGCTTCTTTTTTATCTTGTGGCCTGTGACTTCTGTAATATTATCTGCCCACAACATTGTCAAGGGGCTCAAACAAAATTCAAACCAAAGCTATTTTGTGAAGTCTTGATCATTATCTCTGTAAATGGTTTTATCGCTTGTTTTACTCTCCTCACTAGCATAGAGGCCCTAAATGGGGAAGGGCAAAAATGTAACTGCATGCGGAAACGTACAAAGTCAAAGAATCACAAAGTCAATTTATGGAAATTTTAGCAAAACACCTTCAAGCTCAAAAGGCTTGCAAACTTTGTCCTTAATATCCCTTGTTTTTGTGAGGAGCATTTTTATTTTTAAAAACATTTTATTTAATGCAAACTGTGGAGAGCCCCTTGTCTTTCTCCCCTCAGAAGGCGGTCAGGCAGTGATTGCAAACAGAGATTCCTTCCCAATTGTTCTTTTACCCCCGGGAGTAACTCCACTAACCTAGTGCTTCCTCTCTGTTGCCTCTCTTTGACATCTACCTCTCCTCTGTAGTCATTTTCATCTCATCGCCTTTTTCAGCATTTGGAGAATCTCTGGACCTAGTTCTCTGCATTACTAATGCAATTATCCACAGGGTTCCACTGTGCTTTTTACTTTTCCTAATACATTGTAAGATTCTGCCAACTCATGTTTTATTTCAAAGCCATCATTCTTGTTTCTATCTGGCATCTTTTTGATTTCTGCCTTCCTGTAAGCAGGCTTACTTTTGATATTTATTGTCTTATCTCATCTTTAATCTCATGTTTCATAGAATCCAGGCTTAATTGAATTTTATTGAAAGGACAAGCAGATGTTGCCTTAAATTACTTTTGTTTCCTACGGTAAATCTTTCTCCAAGTATGTCCTTCCTTTGCCTTCTGTGAGTTCTGTTCTTCTTTTACGCTTCAGAGTCTTTTCATAGACCCCAAATTGAAGTGTGTGGGTTTTTCCTACAATTTACTCAAATTAAAAAATGAGAATTCTACACTAGCCTGAAATCTCCACCAGAAACAGGTGTAATAAAATGCTAAAATGAGACTGATCTCAGTTTCATCAAAAGTCCCCAATTTACCAGGCGCAATCAGGACCAGCTACATAATTTGCTGGACTCAATCCAAAGTGAAAATGCAGAACTGCTTCTTCAAAAATTATTAAGAAGTCCAAGATGGGCACAGGACAGCATTAATTCAGGCCTTCTGAGCAAGGAGCCCTGTGAACTCCAACTGTCATATGTCCATGAAGCTAGTCCTGGGGGAAAACAATCTTCACAATTCAAAGCAGAATGCTGGACCACCAAGTAGGACTCAGAAGAAGGGGTCTGCAAGCTGGATTTTCAAATCTCAGCCCCTCACCCACCTAAACGGTATAAAAGTGTTAAGGTTGAACTGGTTGAACAGTAACTTGGAATTTGGAACTTGGATTTCTCTAGAGCTAAGTACCAACGCACTGTGACAACCCCTCACCTCAGTGGGCATGGCTGCAGGGAGATCCCTTAAACAGTTTTACACAGGAGGGAACTGCAAGAGGCAGGGAAGGAGCAGCCTCACCCTCATCCAGAGAGGTGTAGTAGTGGGTTCCTGGGTTACATCTCTGTAATTGTGCAAAGGGCTCTGGGAAAGAGAGTATTGGTTTTGAATGTCAGCCAAGATAGCAGATCCTGGTAATGCCAGTCAAGAACGCCCTTTCCTGCCCCTGCTTCCTGGTCTGAGAGTGAGGTCAAAGAAGCCAGCAGAGCAAGAAGAAGAAAGAAGAAAAACTTTAGGTTGAGGTTTTGACTATTGCCCAGTACTGCCTAAGATTGCTTTGTGCTCTCAGAGAATTTCTATTATAGTAAAACATCCATAGTTGACCACCTCCCTACATTGACTACCTCCTTAAGCTGATCTGATGTCTGTAGACTGGACATGCACCACATGTACACATCAGTAGAGTAAACCTAGTTCTTTATATTGACCACCTTATGTTGACCAGTTAGTCACAGTCCCTTGGGTGATCAACTCACAGAGGTTCTACTGTGTTTGAGAATAACTGGGCCAGCCACAAGAACAAAATCATGAGCTTGCACAGAGTGGCTTTATAATTGGGTCTCTTCAAGTTCTGCTTGTTTCCTGGGGGCCTCATGCTGGATCTTTAGAATGAGCACCAGTCGCCCTGGTTTATGATCCGGCATCACGAGGAGAGCAGCAGGATCCTGGTGCCAGGCCTGGTGGGACGTCTCTCCCGCCTCAGGAGATTCTCCCAGCTCCCTACCACCACCTTTGTAGACCCAATACACCTCCCTACCCAGCAGGCTCAAATTCCCATTACCCTAAACCCAAAGAATCTGCTGATTTTGAAAAGTTGCCTTCAAAGCTTTCACGTCAGGAAGAGCCTCCTCTAATTCTGTTCCCAAAAGTTGGGGGGCAGGTTGCTACTGTCCAGACCAAGTGATAGCGGCTGAGAATGTGCACCACTGGGAATCCCCACTCAGGGTAACCTTTATCCAAACTTCTTTTTTTTTTTTTATTGAATGGTAACTATGTACATTAATACACTTCTGGGGTACAGTGTGGGGTTTTCACATGCAATCCGAAATACTTCCATCAAACTGATCAACACAGCCTTCATGTCATTTTCTCAGTTATA
>CAUYQV010195881.1:0-13796 GCA_963574575.1 Galagoides demidoff
CCAGCCACGTACACCTAAGGTGGCGGGTTCGAATCCCCAGCCCGGCCCGCCAAACAACAATGATGGCTGCAACCAAAAAATGGCCGGGCGTTGTGGTGGACGCCTGTGGTCCCAGCTACTTGGGAGGCGGAGGCAGGAGACTCGCTTGAGCCCCGGAGTTGGAGGTTGCAATGAGCTGTGAGGCCATGGCACTCTACCCGGGGGGGATAGCTTGAGGCTCCGTCTCAAAAAAAAAAATAAATAAATAAATAAATAAAGAGAGATGAAAACCGTGGGAAAGGAATTCTCATAACCCTGACAGGAGCGCAGCCATGTTAGAAAACCAAGTCAGAAAGCAGCAATCCCCTCCCCAGAGTCCTGGGGGTGCCTCAAGGCCAGCGTTCCCAGAATTATCCTACCCATATGCTGGTCCATAATCCTAAAAATATACCTGTATCCCGACTCACACTAGAGGAGAGCCCCAGGTGGTACTTCTGGGCTCACTGCCCCATTTCTTTTCTTTCTTTCTTTCTTTTTTTTTTTTTTTTTTTTTTTTGCGGTTTTTGGCCAGGGCTGGGTTTGAACCCACCACCTCCGGCATACGGGGCCAGCGCCCTACTCCTTGAGCCACAGGTGCTGCCCCTCACTGCCCCATTTCATACTGATGAGACTAATAAAAGCCTTTTATAACTATATGGAGCTGAGCTGACACCTGGTCAGTCTTTATTCTCCTTTTCCCCTCTATTAAAGTCTGTCCTTGTCCCTGGACAGGCCTCCTCTCCTTTCTTGCAGACCCTCACCTCGGTTTTATGCAAGAACCTTTCAACATTTGGTGCTAGACACCTTCAGATCTTACAAAACCAAGCCAGGTGCTGAATTTACCCTGCTGCTAGTAACCATCACCTCAAAGCCACCCCTATATCAGGTTATATAAGGAGAGTAGGATGGGGGGGGGGAAAGGACAGAATTTCTTAGAACGGCAAGCCCTTCACCTGTTGGGGAATGTTGTGTTCCACTCCCACCCCTGAGAAGCACTCAGACACTGAGAGTACCCAGGAGAAAGGAAGGTTTTATAAACCACCCCAATGCCTCTCATAGCAAGAGAAAGGGGTGTTAGAAAACAGTGCTGAGTGTAAGGAGAACAACTTGAACTTCCACTGATTGTGCAGGTAGTAGATGCATTGGAAAATGATTAGGCTGTAGCTTCCATTCTCCAAGGGAGATTGTGCAGTTGACAACAGCCAGAGGCTGTTGGAAGGAACTGAAGAGATTGGAAGAAGTTAAAACATAGTCAGGTCTCCCAAGTCAGGTATCCATGGGTTTCTTCGAAGGATCTTACAAATGCATTTCTGCTTCTGGTAGTGTGACTCAGCAACTTTAATGTTGGATAAAATACGTTTAAATCATGCATTGTTGAGCTGGAATACTGATAAGGAATACAGAGAAACCAAAAGCAAAACAAAATTTATAATTTACTTAGAGTATTATGTGGAACATTGACAACCAGCTTTCACCTGGAAATCATTTGCCAAATGAGGCAAACTTGAGCTTTGTTTTTCGTGGGCCAGGGGATAAAACCAGGTGCCGTCCATATTAGGTTATCTAATAAGAGACATTCCCCCAGCCCCTGATAAAAATTGGGACTCTGTGGGTGAATATATTCCTAGTGGAGAAATTGCAATGGGGTGGGTCAGGGGTAGGGGTGGGGTCTTGCATATTTTCCCTGAGAAATTTTTTTTTTTTTTTTTTGAAACGGAGCCTCAAGCTGTCGCCCTGGGTAGAGTGCTATGGCATCACAGCTCACAGCAACCTCCAACTCCTGGGCTCAAACGAGTCTCCTGCCTCTGCCTCCCAAGTAGCTGGGACTATAGGTGCCTGCCACAATGCCCAACTATTTTTTGATTGCAGCCATCATTGTTGTTTGGCGGGCCTGGACTGGATTCGAACCCTCTAGCTCAGGTGTATGTGGCTGGCGCCTTAGCCGCTTGAGCTACAGGCGCCGAGCCTTCCCTGAGAATTTTTAACCACAAGCTGGTTCCTATGTGGAATTGCAGTTTGTATTCACAGTCCATGGGTGGTCTAAAAACCGTAAGGGGAAAATTTAGTTTAAATTGTTTCCAAGCCAAGAGTGCTTCTAGGCATCTGGCAGAGTCAAACACAAAATCTTGCCTAGAAGAACTTACCTTAAGCTAGGCATCAAAGGACTTCCCCAAATATGATCCCAAGAAATACAAACTCATAGTCATGAATTGCTAAACATGTACAAAACAAGGAACCATGAATGAAGACAGTAGAGAAAAATAGCATAATCAGATTTATAACAACCTGAAAAATAGGGAGTTGTCAGGCACCAAATTTTTAATAATATATCTAAAATGTTTCAAAAATTATTTGAATAAAGTAGGGATTGAACAAATGAGTAAAGAATAAAATATTATCAAACAGAATTGAATAAGAATCAAGTAGAATTTTAACAAATGAAAAACCATAAGTTAAAAACTTAACACAAATGGCGTGGATGTGGAGAGAAGGGAACACTTTTTCACTGCTGGTGGGAATGCAAGCTAATATGACCTTTTTGGAAAGAAGTTTGGAGAATACTCAAGGAACTAAAAGTAGACCTACTGTTCCATCCTGTAATTCCTCTACTAGGCATATACCCAGATGATCAAAAATTATTTTACAATAAAGACATTCTCACCAGAATGTTTATTGCTGCCCAATTCATAATTGCCAAGACATGGAAACAGCCCAAGTGCCCATCAACCCATGAATAGATTAACAAATTGTGGTGTATGTACACCATGGAATACTATGCAGCCATAAAAAGATGGAGACTTCACATCTTTTATGTTTACATGGAAGGAGTTGGAACATATTCTTCTTAGTAAAGTATCTCAAAAATGGGGAAAAAAGCATCCAACGTGCTCAATACTACTATGAAATCAATAATCACCTACGCATTCATAGGAATGGTAAAACATAACTATAGTCCAGAAAGTAGAAGGGAAGAGGAGAGGGGCAGGAAGGGGGAGGTGTGAGGAGGGAAGGTATTTGAGGGGGACCTCACCTAATGTGCATGATGCAATGGTACATTTCAAAACTATTAAGAAAAGAGTATAATCGTGATGGATGTGCTAATCAGTTCAATGTAAGCATTTCACATTGTATAACAAATCAGTACATTGAATTCCATAAATGCATCAATGTACACAGTTATGATTTAACAAAAACAAACAAACAAACGAAAAACTTAATGCAGAGTGTTAACAGTAGATTAGACATAGCCAAAGAGAAAATCAGTGAACAGAAGATAGAGCTGAGGAACACTTGTCTAGAAAAAAATGAAAAGAAAAAAAGCAGAGCCCTCTAACAAGGGAAATCTGAATCAGACTGGAGCTGAGTATGCACAAGCCTTCAGCACTCAAGAGCAATAAAAGGCCAAAAGGGTGTGAAGATACTTTATTGTTTATATAAGGTTGAAAAAGTAATTAAGTTGTCCACTTCAAAGATACTATTTCTAAAACCTGGGGTTGCTATGGGACAGGGGACCAATTGCACTGTTTTGGAGGAGGGGAATACCTCCTCTCTTTATGTTACTGGACAGAGGGCCCAGCTGTCTGTCACTATCAGTCAACATGCAGAGATGGGGACAGGTCTGCCAACTTTGTCAGAAAGCCTGGGATTCTGGAGAATGGTGAGAGTAGCCTCTCCAAGACTAGTCTGTTCTTCCATTTCCAAAATTACACTTTTATACATTAAAGTTCAAAGAAAAGACCCCACCAACCCCTATTCCAAATAATAATCAGCGTAACTCAGTGACCTAGTACAACATTCCAATTCAAACGTTAATCTCCTGGCTTGGCACCTGGAGTTTAAGTAGCTAAGGCACCAGCCACATACACCAGAGCTGGCGAGTTGGAATCCAGCCCGAGCCTGCCAAACAACAATGACAACTACAACCAAAAAATAGCTGCCAGGAGGCTGAGGCAAGAGAATCGCTTAAGCCCAGGAATTGGAGGTTGCTGTGAGCTGTGATGTCAGGCACTCTACCCAGGGTGACAGCTTGAGGCTCTGACTCAAAAAAAAAAAAAAAAAAGTTAATCTCCTAAATCAGTCCACCTAAACCACTCAAGATAGGCATCTTTAGGGTGGGAGCTAAATTTACAAAATGGTAAGACTGGGAGACAGCGGTGAAGGTCAGGTGGGACCTAAACCCAACAGATCAGCTGTGTCCTGTCTGCCCTAGTCCACCTGACTCCAGCTTGTTCTCACCACACGAGCTTTCATTCACAGTACTCTAGCGATTACTTCCGATTTCTGCATAGGACACGTATGGAGCACACACTCGGGGATTCATCCCTTTCTCCCCCACAGGTCTGAAATGCCGCCCTGAACTTGAACTACCCTTAGCTCACTAAGGTCTAGGGTTCACTAGAGAGGTCTACCTATTGCACCCAGGCTCTGGACCAAGGGGAAGAAGCCGCACCCGTGAGCAATGGGGGCATGGTCCTTGGTGAGTTTGAGAGGACCCACGCGCAGCCTCCAGACGGCTGTCCCCAGGTCCGAGGCACAGCCTGCCCCTCTCTCCTCCAAGTCCCGGCTTTGGGCCAGAGGAAAGGAGAAGCACCCGCAGGTTGCAGGGGAAGTGGGGCGCTGCCCAGCCCGGCTGTGCCTCAGAGAGGCAGAGGTCGGGGTCAGCCCAACTCTGTCTGGGACGTTGTCGTCGAAGTCGCTAGGCGCAGGACCCCGAAGGTGAGGACAGTGCGTGGCCATTCTGTTGCCAAGGATACACAAGTGCAAGTTCCCCCGCAGTGTCGCGGGCACGGGGCGGGGCGCTAACAATCTTCCAGCACACGCGGAACCTCTTAGTTCTACCCCTTGTCTCCACGACAACGGCCTGGGCATCTGCTTGAGATTGAGAGTTCCAAGGCTGAAAAGGCAATTCGGCAAGTGCCGTGGGGGCTCAGAGCGCAGGGTCTGGACCAAGGAGGCTGGTGGAGGCCTCTGGTGCCTCGGTGGCGTCCCAAAGCTTCTTCACACCCGGTGTCCCGGAGGTCATGGGGCGCCCCACGGCTTGTGAAGAAAGGGATGAGGGGGACTCAGGGCGACGCTGTCCAGGGAGAGCCGAATGGACCTGTCATCAATGTCCATGAGCACTGGAGCTTCAATTCTCCATTCGGTTCGCGTCAGTCCAGCCTTCTGGCCGGGGCCTCCCCCTTGACACAAGAACATCCAGGTTTCAATCATTCAATATGTTCATGAAAATGTCCCACCCTCTGGTTTCCACGAAAACTTTCAAGAAGAGATGGGACCCAGCGAACGTAGCTCGCGCAGATCCTGAGGGCTAAGCCAGAGAATCTGCAATTCCTGCAGCATCAGGGAACCCGGATCCTCGGACCGGGAAAGAGACGCTTGGGCGCTTAGTCGAGGCTGAGTAGCTTTGGCCCTCTCTTCTAGGTCTGTGACTGAGGTGCGAGTCCACCTCGCGGTGACCCCAAGAAAGAGAGCCCCAATTTTAGGGTACCCTGCCTAAAAATGAGATAAGCGTTTGTTTTGTCTGGACCTAGGGCGTCGGTTTCCAGATCTCCGGGCTCGAGCGCCACCTGCTGTCTTCTGAAACCCCTACTGCTCTAAAGTCATCCGTGTGGCCGAAATAATAGGAACTCTAATTTGGCACTTCTTGCCTGCCAAGACCAGGCTGGGAAATTACCATACGTTATCTCAACTGCGTTTAACAACCTGCGAGGTAGATATCCTCACCCCTATTTTGCATGTGAGGAAGCAGGTTGAATTGAAGAAACTTGCCAAAGGTCACTGAGCTACCAAATGTCAGATCCAGGATCCAGTTGGCCTTTGTCCCCAAGAGCTTTGTCTCATGTTACAATTCTGTCCCTGGTGATCTCGTACCCGAGGGTCTCCCAGGGCCCCTTCTGACCTGTCTATGACTGTAGGATCAGCACATTCTTGTCTAAGGCTCTCATGTCCCTCTGCAGTCCCCACACAGGCCTTCAGTTGACAGGCTGGCTGGCTGGCTCTGAGGCCTGTCTCATGACCAACACTGTGTACACAAGCCACCACACCAGCACCTTAAATTGCATCAACAAATAGTTTTCTTTATTATTTTTTGCAGTTTGGCCAGGGCTGGGTTTGAACACGCTACCCTCAGTATATGGGGCTGGCGCCCTACTCACTGAGCCACAGGCGCCGCCCAATTAGTTTTCTTTTCCTTTTCTTTTTTTGAGACAGAATCTTGCTCTGCCACCCAGGCTAGAACAGTGGTGTCATCACAGCTCACAGCAACCTTAAATGCCTGTGTGCAAGTGTTCCTTCTTCCTCAGCCTCTGGAGTAGCTGGGACTACACATGGGTTCTACTACTCCCAGCTAATTTTTGTATTTTTTGTAGAAACAAGGTCTCAGTATTGCTCAGGCTAGTCTTGAATTCCTGGCCTCAAGCAATCTTCCTCCCTTGGCCTCCCAGAGTGCTAGGATTATAGGTGTGAGCCACCATGCCTAGCTGCAAATTGTTTACTTACACCCCAAAGATTCAGGAACTAATTTTCCATTGATTAATTCATGCACTTACCCATTTTATATTTTGTATTTGGCATCTTCCCTCACCCGTGCTCCCAAGGTCCCTCTCAGTGATACACCCTCTTGCTTTGGGGAGGGTCTTCTTCCTCTGTGAAGTGCTGGTGATGCTATCTGTCACAGCCCTTCATGTTACTCAAACTAGGACAATTAGATTCTTCCCTGGGATTCTCTAGGCAGATGCTTAAAGGAAGCTTTTTCCCTTGGTTTGTAGCAAAGCTGTGAGAATTTGAGGCCGACATACAAAGATGAGTTCAGACTGCAAGCTGAGAGACAGGAAAGGGAGGAAGAAACGGTGGATGGAAGAGAGGATAAGAGAGAAGAATGGGAGGAGGGAAGAGAGTGGGGGAGAGAGTGTTCTATCTGTGCTAGGGAGAGAAAGAGAGTTCTCTCTGTGTCAGTCCCCGAGTTAACCGGCCCTGCAAGCAGCTCTTGCCCTGATGTTTCCCAGTTTAATTACATGCACCAATAATTTCATCCTGTCATGTCCTACGCCACTTTAGAATGGGTTCTCTTGCTCTTGCAACCAAAGAAGACTGGATGATATTTCCGTTATACTAACCATCCTCAAACTCAAAATAATCAAAACAAAATAAAGCTGGCTCACAAGTACAGTTTAATTATACTTTTTATCTTAAGTTAATTATAGATTCACGAGAAGCTGCAAAAGAAGTACAGAGAGGTCCCACATCCTCATGACCCTGCTTCCCCCGTGGGGGCATCTCATATAACTCCAGCATATTAGCAAAATCAGGAAATTGACATTGGCACAATAACTTAAGTAGTCTACAGATCTGACTTGGCTTTTACCTATTTTGCAAAAATTCTTTCTTAAAAAATGTCTTTGTGGGCTCAGTGCCCACAGCTCAATGAGTAGGGCACCAGTCACATACACTGAGGCTGACCGGTTCAAGTCTAGCCCAAGTTTGCTAATCAACAATGACAACTGCAACAACAACAACAACAAAAATAGCTGAGCATTGTGGTGAGTGCCTCTAGTCCCAGCTACTTGGGAAGCTGAGGCAAGAGAATCGCTTAAGCCCAAGAGTTTGAGCTTGCTGCGAACTGTGATGCCACAGCACTCTACTGAGAGTGACATAGTGAGACTCTGTCTCAAAAAAATATTTTTAAAAGTGTGTATAATTCTATGGTGGCTTAATACATGTATATTTTCGTATAACCAACATCACATTCAAAGTTCAAAATTTCTAGATCATCACAGAGAAATTCCCTGGTGCTACCCTTTCCTAGTGAGGCCCTTCCTACCTCCTTCTCTAGTCAATGGTGACCACTGATCTAGTCTCCATGTCTATATTTTTGTCATTTCTAGAATGTTACCTAAGTAAAATCACACAGTATTGAGTGTTTGAGATTGTATTATTTTTGAACTCAGAATAATGCCCTTGAGGTCCATCTAAGTCATTGTGTATATCACCAGTCAATTCCCCTTTATTGCTGAGTACTATTCTATCATAGGCAATGTGTTGTGTGGAAAACTGTACCACCATTTGTCATTAGTTCAGTCTAATGAAAGCTTCTCATTCAGGTATATGGGGGCAGATTTAAAAAAAAAACAACAACTAGACACTCAGTCTCCTGTCCATACACAGTGAGTTGTGAACATCGGGGCTCTCATCACAGATACCTTGTGATGACATTGGATTTGATCTTGATCAGATTTCTGACCATCACTGACCATTCCGGCCACCTTCAAGTTTTCTGAGTTCCTGCTGCTCTGGGTTTCCTCACAAAAGGTCTCTGGTATTCTTCTGCCACCCTGGGCCACTGAAGACCTCCACATGTGCTTGAGTCATCTCAGTCGCAGCAGTTCAGGCCAGAGCCATGTGGCATCACTTTCAGGGGCAATGTAGTCTCTGCAGATAATAAGGGCCAGCAGTCAGGAGACTTCACCTTGGGTTCTGGTTCAGCACCTGGCTCTCCCAGAGAGGCCCTCCTCTAGCCAGCCACATGTCCCTTATTCATACCTCCTTATTTGTCATTTGATGAATGGGCCCCCAGAGAACCCTACCATCCCATCTTGGCCTGGACTCCGTGGACTGGTCTCTTTTATCTCAGGTTTTCCTCATCAGCTTAGAGTCATGAAAAAATGTCTACCCAAGGAAGGCTTTCCCACATACCTCTGTGCCTCTGAGATAAGGATGTGGTCGGTTTGAGGGATGATATTGAGCCCAGTAGACCCTCCAAGACGTAAATGACATCTGGGGGCTTTTGCAGCCAAGCAAAGGACTCTGCTTAGAGACCAAAAAGTGTAAAAAATGAGACAAAAATGAGCCAAGGACAAACAAAGAAGCAGGGCAGAGGAAGAATGAGGGACTAGAAATTAAACAAGATTTCTTTTTCTTTCTTTCTTTCTTTCTTTTTTTTTTTTTTTTTTTTGAGACAGAGTCTCACTTTTGTCGCCTTTGGTAGAGTGCTGTGGTGTCACAGCTCATAGCAACCTCCAATTCTTGGGTTTAAGCAATTCTCTTGCCTCAGTCTCCCAAGTAGCTGGGACTACAGGCGCCCACCACAACACCTGCTTTTTTGTTGCAGTTGTCAGTGCTGTTTTTTAGCTGGCCAGGGCCAGGTTCCAACCTGCCACCCTCAGTATACGGGGCTGGTACCCTACCCACCGAGCCACAGGCACCACCAAAATTAAACAAGATAATTCTTACATGTTATTTATTTGTTTAAATTGAGACAAAGTCTCACTCTGTTGCCCTGTCACCCTGCAAAGATCTAGAGTGTTATGATATCATGGCTCACAGCAACTTCAAGTTTGAGCAATCCTCTTGTCTCAGCATCCAAGTAGCTGGGACCACAGGCACTGACCACAATGCCTGGCTAGTTTTTCCATTTTTAGTAGAGATGGGATCTCGCTCTTGCTCAGGCTGGTCTGGAACTCTTGCACTCAAGCAATCAAACCACCTCAGCCTCCCAGAGTGCTAGGATTACTGGTGTGAGCCCCCATAATCTTTTTAATCAGAGAAACAGCTATCTAACCACTGTAACTTTTCCCTAGAGTTTTCCCAGCTGGAGAGTCAGTCCAGAGAGTATCTTTTACAATTTTAATCACTTGAAAGTGTAAAATTCAGTGGCATTAAACCCATTCATGATGTTGCCCAACCATCACCACTGTCTGGCTCCAGAATTTTTTATTTTGAAACAGAATCTTATTCTATTGCTCTGGGTAGAGTGCCATGGTGTTATAGCTCACGGCAACCTTAAACTCTTGGGCTCAAGTATTCCTCTGCCTCAGCCTCCCAAATATCTGGGACTACAGGTGCCAGCACGCCCTGTACAAGACCCAGCCAGTTTTTCTTTTCTTTTCTTTTCTTTTTTTTAAGACAGAGTCTCACTTTGTCACCCTCAGTAGAGTGATGTAGCATCATAGCTCACAGCAACCTCAAACTCTGGGGCTCAAATGATCTTCTTGCTTCAGTTTTTCATTTTTAGTAGAGACGGGGTCTCACTCTTGCTCAGACTGGTCTCAAACTCCTGATCTCAGGCAATCCACCCGCCTCAGCCTCCCAGAGTGCTAGGATTACAGGTCACATTATATTTATTCAAATAATGATGTTTGTATTTGAGTAAGCGCTCACCTAGTTGGCACAATGTAACTTTGCCTAACAAATGCAAACAATGTAACTTAATCATCTGTACTCTCATATGAATCTGAAATTTAAAAAAAAAATAAAATTGCTACACTGGGCTCTGGTCATTTGTATTGTTTTCTGCCATCCCTTTCCACTTTCTTTTTCGCTGTATTTCCAGGTCTGCCGTTGTGTGATCTCCAACAAATGTCTTCCTTTCTCTGGGTTTCTATTTTATCTGTGAAAATTTCAGCTGTTTAGGCTGATCCAAAGCACCATTTTATTTTTCTCCCACAACTGCTATGCCTGGTTTAAGCTGTGAAGATGTGACCTGCGCAGAGGTGAGAAAATACGAAGGTGAAGTCAGCTGCGTTCTTCGTCTATCCCTGGACCTTTGCCTGGGCTCGCCGCCTGCCAAGAGCTGATAGCCACAGACCCGCCAGGATCCGAAACGCCGCTCCTGGGCGTTCTCTGTACCTCTTTGCTGATGTCGGAGGTCATCGCAGCATCGGCTCCACGGTTACCATGGCGACCCGCCGGCTGGTGTGGCCTCTGTTGCCCTCTAGCGGACATTCTGAGAACCTGCAGTTCCGTCATTTCCCCGGGCGGTGTATTTGGCTCTCAGGTGGGTACGAGAGGTGGCTTGCAGGCGGGGGAGCCCCTTACTGCTTGTCACTATCCTGAGCCTGAACCTCGCCTCACCTCTCCACCCATTCTGTTTTCTCCGCCTGGGGCCCGCTTCTCTGGCTTTGTTGCCCTGGTTCAACACCAACAGTCCTAACTGACCATCCTTTCCACCTAGGGTCGTGGGTACTTACAAGGGCTGCCTGTCCCTTAGGGCACTTCCAGAGTCCCACTAGAACTCAAAACTCCAATGTGATATGGACTAAAACACTCTTCCCTGGGGCAGGAACCCCCCTACCCGTCCCCCAGCAAATGTTGCTTTAGACCTCAGCTTCTGGAGCCACTTCTCCAGATAGGCTTTGCCCCTCCTTAGAATGCAATCCCCTAGGCAGCACAGCCTGGCAGGAATCCAGGAAGCCACTAGTGTGTGAAGTGGGGTGCCAGAGGCATCATAGGGCATCTCAGCTTCAGTGGGGAGATGCGCGTGCATCCCAACAAGCCAACCCAGCATGGGTCTGGGGTTGGTCAGTGACAAGATTGGTGGCAGAACCACACTGGAGAACCACATGGAGTGATCACCCAGCCCTAGCCAGGCAAAAGTTTGCCTGGAGGTGAGTCTTGGAGAATGAGTAGGCACCAGGCTGGAGAAGAGACTTCAGTGATTACTTTAGATGAATGTGGGTGGGGTGCCTTCTTCAGAGTCTAGGCAGACTTCCTGCCTTCTTAAGAGTATTATTCAGTATTGTCCTTGTCACGTGCAGTCTCTTTTACATGGACAACTTAAGAGACAGGGTCTCTTAGGAGACCTGGTTTAAGAGACAGGGTCTTGCTCTTACTCTGTTGCCCAGGCTGGAGTGCAGTGGCACAATCACAGCTTCCTGTAGCCTTGAGATCTTGCACTCAAGCAAGGCTTCTCCTTTAGCCTCCCAAGTGGCTGGGATGACAAGCCCATATCACCATGCCCCGCTAATTTTTCTTTTTTGTAGAAATAGGGTCTTGCTATGTTCCCCAGCCTGGAACTACTGGCCTCAAGTGATCCTTCCATTTTGATCTATAGTAGCACTGGGATTATAGGCATGAATCATCTGCCTGGCCCAGCCTGGACTGCTCTTCACCTACTTGCCTATGTTGTGAATTTATTCATCCTTCAAGATTAATGTTCACCCCTCGCTGGCATCTTCCTAGAACCACCCTTTCAGTATGCATTTATTCCACAAACTTGTATTGAATATCAGCAAGTGTTAGGCCCAGGCTATGGCCTACATTGCAAATTTCTGTTCACTTGTCTGTCTCCCTAGCTGGCCAGTATCTCCTGTTGGCCAAGGGAGGCCAATTGTAGTTTTTGTTAATCCTCAAGCTTTAACATTCACTCCCTGGATGGATGGATGGATGGGTGGATGGATGGATGGATGGGTGGGTGGATGGATGGATAGATATAAGCACACCAAACAAGAAATAATTAACAGAGCTGGTGCTCTCTGACTCCAAAGAGAGTCCCTTGCCATTGTCCCAAAGGTATTTGGTCTTATGTTATTAAATTAAAGTGAATTAAAATTTGCTTGAAATAACCACAGACTCCCCCGCTCTCCTGAGCCTGCAGTGACCAGATTACATCTCCTCCAGGCACAGAAGTTTGACATTTCATTGCAAAGTCATTTTCTTCTCATTTCCTTATGTTGCTAAAATATTCTATTTCTCTTCACTTCCCCTTTGTGTCCCCATTACTCACGTTTAGTTAAATTTATCTGCTGCCATTTAATCATCTGAGATAGGCTTGCTGGTGTGGCTGTTCCTAGGGCACTGCCTCGCCTTCCCACTCCATCTGTCTCCTCCTGGGCCACTCTGAGAATAGGATACAGCCCACCCCCAGGGGACAGTGTTTTGGGGCTATGGACTACCCTTGGGCCCTGGGTTCTCCCTTAAGGCAGCTCTAACTTGAGGGTCCTTACTCCCCTACCATACCCACTGCCTTCCACTCCCAGCCCCCTTTTCTTCTGTTTCCTGGGACATGGTTTTCATTCTGCCTCTAGACACTTGACACTTCTGTGGTCCCTCTGGTCACAGTGAGCCAAGGGCCTCATAATTCTTCTCTTAGTGGATTCAATGAGTAAGTCCTTCAAGGGGCAGAATATCTAGCAGGGTAGCCAATGTGGGAGTTGTTGGGTGCCTGCTGGGGACATTGCCATACCCTCACATTCCTGGGCCTGACTGGGGCAAATTTCTTACCTGTCTCATAATATAAAAGCAGGGAACATCGTTCACCCTGGAGGTAGTTGGCAAAGAGCAGAAAGGTACATTCTGAAGTGGAATCCCTGTTTGGCCTCTCATTAAACCTGTCACAGGGCAGTGAGTCCAGGCTCAGTAGTCACAGAGCCTCTGCCTGGGCCCTGGGAAGCAGGACGAGAAGCCTGGGGTGCTGCATTTACTGGGCATGTGCAGATGCTCGGCTGTGTGGGCATACTTGGAGAGTGGGTGCTGTGAATGTCCCCTCCCCAAGAGAGGAGAGGAGAGGCCTCTGTGGTACCACTTAAAAAGCTCAAGCCATGTCCTTTGGAGCCTCAGGGACACAGTGAACTAGAGTGACTCATGCTAGAGGAATCTTAATGCTGGGAGACTGGCTGGCTAGATGATTTTGCGGTACAGCGAGGAGGATCGCCACGCTGGGATCTGCCTGTGTGTCCAGAGATCAGGAGGGCAAAGGATGCGTGCATGTTTCTAGTGGGCAAGACACGGCTGATGACATGAGAGAACCAGAGTAGAATCATCTTAGAGCCTGATCAAGAAAACCTCCTGGGTAAGATGATGCCACTGTGCTCTACCCTGGGCAACAGAGTAAAACTCTGTGTCAGAAAAAAAGATGCCTTCTGGAGGAATAAAAAGACATCGGCAAAAAGAAACTGAAAGTTACCACTGAGCCAAGGAATGAAGAAGTCATCATCAGGGGACTTAGCTTACATTCCATTGAGAGGCGAGGAAAAAGTAACTCTGCAGGGTAAATTTCTTTCTTT
>CAUYQV010195886.1:0-22819 GCA_963574575.1 Galagoides demidoff
AAAAAAAAAAAAATAGTGGAAATGAAATGTAACAGTGTACTTTTGAACATACTTATTTTAGTATCTAATATGGGATAAGTTTTGTATTTCTTTTTTTTTTTTTTGAAATGGAGCCTCAAGCTATCCCCCTGGGTAGAGTGCCATGGCGTCACAGCTCATAGCAACCTCCAGCTCCTGGGCTCAAGCGAGTCTCCTACCTCCGCCTCCCAAGCAGCTGGGGCCACAGGCGCCTGCCACAATGCCCGGCCATTTTTTGGTTGCAGCCGTCATTGTTGTTTGGCAGGCCCGGGCTGGGGATTCGAACCCGCCACCTTAGGTGTACGTGGCTGGCGCCTTAGCCGATTGAGCCACAGGCGCCGAGCCAAGTTTTGTATTTCACTGACTTTTAAAACTATGCATGATTTGGATTCATTCTGCCTATTTTTACCTGATTTCTTACCATTCTGTTTTTATTTACAGCCTAATGAAATTGTCCCATTTAATCTTTATTTTTAAAAGAATCATTTATGGAATGCCTATTTTTTCCTCCCTTCTTTTTATTTATCCTTCTGTTTCATCCACAAATGTTTGAGTCTCTGTGTCCTGGCCACTGTGCCAAGCATTGAG
Organism: Galagoides demidoff; assembly: GCA_963574575.1. Classification (NCBI taxonomy): domain Eukaryota; kingdom Metazoa; phylum Chordata; class Mammalia; order Primates; family Galagidae; genus Galagoides; species Galagoides demidoff. Next base: position 607 of record CAUYQV010195886.1, read on the forward strand.
ATAGAGTAGTGAACAAGAAAGGGATATGGGCTCTGCCCTCCTGAGCTTACAGTTTGTCCTAGTGTTTCCTACTCCTCCCCTGTCCTGCCTTCATGGTTCAGCTCAAGTTCTGCTGACCCATCCCTTCTATAAGCTGCTCTTTTTCAAATCTGTTCACACAAGTTAGCCTTTACTGATACAGTATCTTTTACTGTGGGTTAAATGTTTAAGTATCTTATTTTACCAGCTAATTTCCATAAGGGAAAAGATAATTATGTTATTTTTTTTTTCCTCCACAATGCAGAGCCCAAATAATTAAAAGCGTTTTGATTCAGTCTGCTCTGCTGAGTATTGAAGTGACTAACCCTTGGAAGTAGTGATAAGATTATGCCTTTAAAAAAAGTTCCTACTACTTTGCCTAGCATGTGCTATGTGCTTCTGTTAATCTTTGCTAAAAATGAATGAAAATAACCTTACTGGGCTCCGTGCCTGTGGCTCAAGCAGCTGAGGCGCCAGCCACATACACCTGAGCTGGCGGGTTTGAATCCAGCCCTGGCCCACCAAACAACAATGACAGCTGCAACCAAAAAATAGCCAGGTGGGCTCCTGTGGTCCCAGCTGCTTGGGAGGCCAAGGCAGGATAATCGCTTGAGCCCAGGAGTTAGAGGTTGCTGTGAGCTATGATGCGACAGCACTGTACCCAGGGTGACATCTTGAGACTCTGTCTCTAAAAAAATAAATAAAAATAACCTTACTGATCCACTATCTATGTTGATGTAATTTTCTAGCAAAGGGGTTGTGTTTGACAAAGTCATCATTGCATAGCTTCTCATGTAGTTCACCTTGTGACATAAATGAGGGTTGCATTTCACGACTATGGAAATCTCTCGGTCTTAATGTCCTGTCACTATGTTTTAGTTCATGTAGCGTTAAAAGTAACTTAAAATGGGAAGCTGACATCTTAAAATTCAGAACTGATCAGAAGGATTAATAGAAATGAAAATGATTTTTTTCTCTTTTTTTTGAGATAGAGTCTCACTCTGTCACCCAGGCTAGAGTGCCATGGCATCAGTCTGGTTCACAGCAATCTCAAACTTCTGGGCTCAAGTGATCCTCTTGCTTCAACCTCCCCAGTATCTGGGACTGTAAGCACCCACCACAACACCCAACTAATTTTTCTATTTTTACTAGAGGTAGCGTGTCACTCTTGCTCAAGGTGATCTTGAACTTCTGAGTTCAACCAATCCTCCTGCCTTGGGCTCCCGGAGAGGTAGGATTATGGCTGGACTTGGTGATCAACTTGATTGAGGCATAGTTTGCATCTGATAACACTAAAACATTTTAAGTATATAGTTTTACTTTCAACAAATATGCACATGCATTTAATGACCACACAATGAAGATACAAACAATTCTTTTATCACTATTTCGTTCCAGAAAACCACTGACAGGCTGTCACCGTACGTTAGTTTTTGCCTTTTGTGGAATTTCATATAAACGGCCTCATACTCTTCTTTCATTGGCATTTGGTGTTTCAGATTTATTCATTGTTGTCATCTGTATCAGAGTTTGTTTCTTTCTATTGTTGAGTGGTTGTATGGAAATGCAGCTTCCTATTTGTTTATTCATTTTCCTGAGGATAAACATTTGGATTGGTTCTTGTTTTTTGCTATCATGAATAAAGCTGCTCTGAACCTCATCTACAGCTTTACGTACACATATATAAACTACCTTTAGGATCTAAGTAAATGACCTCTGATAGGAATTGCTAGATCTTCTAATTTGTAGGTTTATGTTTATGTTTGTGTTTATGTGGAAGAAACAGCCACATTGTCTTCCAAAGTAGCTGTACCATTTTACATTCTTCTTAGCAGTGCTTGAGATAAAAGAGTTCCTGTTGCTTTTAAATCGTTTGTTTTTTTCTTAGAGATAGGGTCTCACTATGTTACCCAGGCTGGAGTACTGTGGTTATTCATAGGAGCAATCCTGGTGTTCTATAGCCTTAAACTCCTAACCTCAGTTGATCCTCCTGATTAGCTGGGACCAGAGGCACATACCACCATGCCTGCTGGCCAAGTTGCTTTATTTTATTTATTTTTTCTGTCCTCCTTTTACCCTCCAGGTCTTGGCCCAGTTGCTTTGAATCCTTATCAAAACTAGAATGGTATGTTTTGAATTTTAGCTATTCTAGCTGGGCGAGATGTCTGTAATCTCAGCACTCTAGGAGGCTGAGGCGGGTGGATTGCCTGAGTTTACAGGTTCAAGACCAGCCTGAGCCAGAGCAAGATCTTATCTCTAAAAAAATAGCCAGGCATTGTGACGAGCGCCTGTAGTCCCAGCTGCTTGTGAGGGTGAGGCAAGAGGATCTCTTGAGCCTGAGAGTTTGAGGTTGCTGTGAGCTATGATGCTATGACATTCTTTTTTTTTTTTTTTTTAAGAGACAGAGTCTCACTTTATCGCCCTAGTAGAGTGCTGTGGGTCACAGCTCACAGCAACCTCCAGCTCTTGGGCTTAGGCAATTCTCTTGCCTCAGCCTCCCAAGTAGCTAGGACTACAGGCGCCTGCCACAACACCAGGCTATTTTTTTGTTGCAGTTTGGCTGGGGCCGGGTTTGAACCCACCACCCTCAATATATGGGGCTGGAGCCCTACTCACTGAGCCACAGGCGCCGCCCATGCTATGGCATTCTACTAAGGGTGACAAAGTGAGACGCTTGTCTCCAAAAATAAAAACAAATAAATTTTAGCTAGTTTAATATTTGGGGCGTGTTATCTTGTGCTACCTTTCACTAATGACTTTATTGAACTGTTTTCATGTATTTGTTTATAAGTTCTGTATATTCTTTGGTGAAGTATTCATTCAAATCTTTTGTCCATTTTAATAAATTGGACTGTTTTTCTTTCTTTTTTTCTTTTGAGACAGGGTCTCTATCTGGAGTAGTGTGTTGGTGGCTCATTATAACCTTTCAACCCCCTGAACTCATGTAATCCCCTGCCTCAGCCTCCTGAGAAGCTGGGACTACAGTTACATACCATCATGCCCAGCTAATTTCTCTGTTTCTTGTAGAGATAGGGCCTCATTCTTGGTCAGGCTGGATCTGAACTCCTGGTGTCAAGCTATCCCCCTGCCTTGGCCTCCCAGTGTGGTAAGATTATAGGCCCTGACTGTGTTGGATGTTGAGAATTCTTTCCAGATGGGTGTGGGAGTCTTTTATCATGTAAATGCTTTACAAACCATTATGTGGCTTATCTTTTCATTCTTTCATCTGCATTTTTTTTTTTTTAAATGGAATCTCGGGTGGTTCAGTGGGTAGGGGCACCAGCTGCATATACCGAGGGTGGTGGGTTCAAACCCGGCCCCAATCAACTGCAACCAAAAAATAGCTGGGCGCTGTGGAGGGCGCCTGGAGTCCTAGCTACTTGGGAGGCTGAGGCAAGAGAATCACCAAAGCCCAGGAGTTGGAGGTTGCTGTGAGCTGTGTGATGCCACAGCACTCTACCGAGGGAGCTACTCTACAAAAAAAAAAAAAAAAAAATGGAATCTCATTCTGTTGCCCAAGGCCGGAGTGCAGTGGCTTCAGCCTAGCTAAAGGCAACCTGGAACTCCTGGGTCTAAGAGAGCCTCTTACCTCAGCCTCCCAAGTCTCGTTAATCTCTCTTTCTCACTTTTTTTTTTTTTTTTTGCAGTTTTTGGCCAGGGTTGGGCTTGAACCTGCCACCTTCAGCAAATGGGGCCTGTGCCCTACTCCTTTGAGCCACAGGCGCTGCCCTCGTTAATCTCTTAAAAGCAAGAGTTTTTAGCTGGATGTGGTTGCTCATGTCTATAATCCCAGCACCCTGGAGGGCCAAAGCTAGAGGATCACTTGTAATCAGGAGTTCCAGACCAGCCTGAGCAAGAGTGGGACCCTGTCTCTACAAAAAAAAAAAAAAGAAAAGAAAAATTAGCCGGGTGTTGTGGTAGGTGCCTCTAGTTTCAGCTATTTGGGAGATTGAGGCAAGAGGATTGCTTGAGCCCAAGAGTTTGAGGTTGCTGTGAGTTATGATGAAGCTACAGTACTCTACCCAGGGAGATGCAACAAGACTATCTCCAAAAAAAAAAAAGAAAGAAAGAAAAAAAACAAGAGTTTTTATTTTAAAAATCAGTTTATCCATTTTTTTTTTTTTTTTTTTTTTGCGAATTGTGTTTTTGGTATCACTTTAAGAAATCTTTGCTTTTTAATAATATTTGACAGGAAAATAATTTATGTGGCATGATATCCGCCTTCATCTAACATATAGTTTGATAGAAAAGTCATACATTGTATTGAAGACCAGACTGCTTGGTATGAGATGCCAGGAATTTTAGATTGATAGGATTTTTAAGAAAAATCTTGACTTAGGGAATAAACTTTATTAAAACCAATGTATGAACATATTTTTAAATTTGAAGATACTGAAATTAACTAGACTTGTGTGAAAATAGCCATTTATAGTTAAGACAGACATAAATTTTGCTAAACTTCTTTATAATAGACATTTTGTCTTATGACACACTTAAATTTCCATGCTTTCAAGTGGATTATAGCACAAGGTTTAATATTTTTTCTTTGAGACAGAGTCTTGCTATGTCACCCTCAATAGAGTGCTGTGATGTCACAGCTCACAGCAACCTCAAACTCTTGGGCTTGTGTGATTCTCTTGCCTCAGCTTCCCCTGTAGTTGGGACTACAGGCACCTGCCACAATGCTTGGCTATTTTTTTTTTTGCAGTTGTCGTTGTTGTTTTGCTGGCCTAGGCTGGGTTTGAACCCACCAGCTTCTGTGTATGTGGCTGACTCCGGTGTATGTAGCTGACTCCATAACCACTGTGCTACCGGTGCCCCCACACAAGGTTTAAAATTTGTTGTCATGGATTATTTTCAAAAGTTAGTGTGGGTTGTCTGATTCTTGTATGAAAAGATGAAAAATTCATTTAGTTCATTAGTGAGATATTATTTAGTGTGACTCTTCTAAGACTTTCATATTTTACCATTTATAATAGTTTATAGTTAAAATTAAAAATTTAGTCTTCTCTGGGAGAAGACTGAGGTGGGTAGATTGCCTGAGCTCAAGGGTTGGAGACCAGCCTGAGCAAAAGCAAGCAAGACCTTGTCTCTAAAAATACGCCAGTATCCCCAGCTACTTGGGAGGCTCAGGCAAGAAAATCACTTGAGCCCAGGGTATGAGGTTGCTGTGAGCTATGACAGCACAGCACTCTACTGAGGTTGACAAAGTGAGACTCCATCTCAAAAAAAAAAAAAATTCAGTCTTCATCCCCCCCTTTCATTTTTTAAAGTAACAAAGTGGTTTTAGGAGTTTTCAGAGCAGGGCAAGAAATCAAGTCAGATCCCATTTTATGTTGAGTAAGAACCACTGGAGACAAAATTGCTTTCTATGGAATCAATTCCTGAATTTTATCTAACACAAGATTTTGTTTTTTTGTAGAGACAGAGTCTTACTTTATCACCCTTGGTAGAGTGCTGTAGCTTCATAGCTAACAGCAACCTCCAACTCCTGGGCTTAAGTGATTCTCTTGCCTCAGCCTCCCAAATAGCTGGGACTACAGGTGCCTGCCACAATACCTGGCTGTTTTTTTGTTGCAGTTTGGCCGGGGCTGGGTTTGAACCCACCACCCTCAGTATATGGGGCCAGTGCCCTACCCCTGAGCCACAGGCACTGCCCACTAACACAAGATTTTTAGTAACTGAAAGTTAAATGTAGTTCAGATATATTAAAGTAATAAAAATAATTTATAAGCAATTTAGTTACTAGCTACTCTGCCTTTGCTGGAGAAAGAACTTAAACCGAAGTTCTGTTTTAAGGTGCCCTTTAAAAAAGCAGCTGTTACAAGTATAAGAGTTGACAAATTGGGTGGCGCCTGTGGCTCAAGGAGAAGGGTGCCGCCCCGTATACTGGGGGTGGTGGGTTCAAGCCCAGCCTGGGCCAAAAACTGCAAAAAAAAAGTTGACAAATCAGAATCTGGGGTAGCAGTAGATAATTATAAGGACTGATTAGATAATGGGGTAAAGTGTATTGTTAAGTCTAATTTGTGACAGTGCTTATCAGCAGAAAGGAAATGTGATTTGTGGTTAAATACTGAACTACCACTAAGGGTAAAATGTCTTGTAGATGGAAGAATGCTACACTGTCTTTATTGCCCAAGATTGCCTTTAGTCAGCGATCTCAAAGAATAAGGAAAAAGGAGTTTGAAATGAGAAGCAGCAAGTAGTGTGCTGTTCTTATTTGAGATTCCTTGAAGAGACACTTAGAGAGAGGTATACGGTTATAGGACTTTTGGTGTGGTTCTGATGATAAATGTTATAAATTAGATAATACAAGCACTCTTGAGTTATTGTTTTTAAAAATAATTTCTTGGGCAGTTACTGACAAATCATACTCAGGAGCAAGCTTATGGCTCAGTGTAGTAGTGGTCCCAGTGCCAGAAATGACAGAGAATTCCGATTTTAGTTTTGACTGGCCTTGTCCTGACCAGTCTCTGTGAATTTGTAATACTGTATTCCTTTTTTCTTTTCTTTTTTTTTTTTTGAGACAGTGTCTTACTCTGTCACCCTGGGTAGAGTGCTGTGGTGTCATAGCTCATAGTAACCTCAAACTCTTAGGCTCAAGTAATCCTCTTGCCTCAGCCTCCCAAGTAGTTGGAACTATAGGCGCCCTCCACGATGGCCTGCTAGTTTTTTCTGTTTTTAGTAGAAATGGGGAGTTTCACTCTTGCTCAAGCTGGTCTCAGCTCCTGAGCTCAAGCAATTGTTCTGCCTTGGCCTCCCAGGGTCCTAGGATTAGAGGTGTGAGCCACCCTGTGAGGCCAGCACTGTACTCTTACAGGGACCCTTTTCCTAGATCTTACTGATACTATGTGCATTTGCATATGGTAAAATTATCAGTGTGCCTGAAGAGCTAAGGTTTTCTGATGAAATATGAGATGTGGGTGTATAATTGGTAGTCAGTGATACAACATTGCTAATGAGGTTTGTCTTTCTCTCAAGATGAAAAATCTTAAGAAACTTCATTAAGAAACCAAAACCTGGGATAGACTGTTGTCCTGATGATTTCTTTTTACTTGCATATTTATTGGTGAATCAGGTTAGAGGGATTGTTTACTTCTCGAAAAAGTGAAACTAGGTCCTGGAGTTCATTTTGGTTGCAAATATCCTGGCCGCTGACTTTAGATTGGGCAGAGGAGACTGCCTTGCTTAGTGGTTCTGAGAATAGATGTTCTAGAAACCAGGATAATAAGTCTGTTACATATATGGTGGGAGATAATGAATCTTTTTTCTCCTTTGTGGGAGAATTCCAGCCTCAACTAATGGATGGTTTCTATGTAGTTTTGGTCATCGCTTCTGAGACATGAATGCTGATTGTGCTGGCTTAAGCATGCGGAGCTGACAGTTTCAGGGAAAGGGGAGTGTATTTGATTCTAACAACTGGTAGTTTTTATAACTTCTGTAAATTTAGGTTTAAATATATGAAGAATAGTTAGTATAAGGCATATGTAGATGTTTTAAATACTGTATAATGAGTCAAAAACCCTCTTAAGTCATCATGTAATCCTTTATAGCAGCTGAAAATTTCTAAGTGCAACATTATAGGAAACGGTAAGGCTAATTTTTGATTCATCTAGAGCAGAAGAATTTAATATTCTAACTCAGCAAAAGGCAATTAAAAAACTGACTTAACCCACATTATGTGCTTTTAATATGTATGAGGGTCTTTTTCATCCTGTCTTACATGTTTTAGTTCTTCGTCATTTACTTCCAGTAGTTTCCAAATTGGTTGAGGGAATTAAGTTCAGAGCCGATTTGCCTATATGAGATTTTCCTCCTGTGTGTATGTTTTCTGGAAAAAACCTTTGTGTTGGCAGTCTTCGGGCATGTCCTTTTTTTAAAAATACTTAGTGATTTGGGGACTGAGGCCTGCATTTAGTCAGAGGTGAAAATGGCTGAACACATTTTTTTCCTGTTTAGTGACTGAGAAATGATTCAGAGTTGAAACTACAGTGAATTTGGAGTTACTATGCAGTATTTCCTTGTAGTTAATTTTAAACAGTTGCGGTCTGTTATTATTAGGCACATTTTAGACATATGGCTTCCATTATGGGTTAATATTTTGTGTTGTTAAATTTCATGTCTGGTTTAGACAGTTCACTTTGAAATTAGACTGGAACTGGGTTTGATCAGGGGGCCATTGGAAACTAATGTAATGGGTTATTTGGGGGAGGACCAAACATTGACATAATTTAAGAATTCTTAGGAAATTTTTGCTAATATGAAAATGTATTTTCCAAATGCCATTATATTTTGGAGTTAAGTCATTGTTAAGGGAAAATCAGGAAGTTTATGATTTCCTGCTGCGTATATTAGACTACTGAAAATTTAGCCTATTTCCTTTTGGAAATACAATATAGTACTTCATATATGGTATGTGTCTGTATATGTTTAATGTGGCACTCAATATTCTTCTTTTATGATTAAACAAAGTCAAATTAAAAAAGCATATTCAGGCTGGATGTTTGATATGTATTCTTTTATACTTTTTCTGTGTGCATAAAATACTGGTAGGTAGATTTGAGGGGTTTTATTTTGTTATAGTGTAGCTTTTGTAACATACTTCCTTTGCGTACAAGTATATAAAATAAACTTTATGGGTGGTGCCTGTGGCTCAAAGGAGTAGGGTGCGGCCCCATATGCTGGAGGTGGTGGGTTCAAATCCAGCCCTGGCCAAAAACTGCAAAAATAAATAAATAAATAAATAAATAAGATCAACTTTATTTCTCCAACCATATTTGTTTGTTGGCATTTATTTATTTACTTATTTGAGACAGAGTCTCACTTTGTCGCCCCGGGTAGAGTGTTGTGGTGTCATAGTTCACAGCAACCTCAAACTCTTGGGTGCAAGCAATTCTCTTGCCTCAGCCTCCCGAATAGCTGGGATATCAGGTGCTATAAAAAAAATGCATGGCTGTTTTTAAGAGATGAAGTCTCACTCTGGCTCAGGCTGGTCTTGAACTCATGAGCTCAGGCAATCCACCCACCTCGGCCTCCCAGAGTACTGGGATTACAGGTGTAAGCCACCTTACGAGGCCTTTGTTAGCTTTTTAAAAGATTATTTCTTACTCTTCTCATGTTATGATTATTAATTTCTTTTCTTTCTGTTTTTTTTTTTTTTTTTAGACGGAGTCTCACTTTGTGGCCCTCAGTAGAGTGCAGTGGTATCATCACAGCTCACAGCAACCTCAAACTTCTGGGTTCAAGTGATCCTCTTGCCTCAGCCTTCCTAGTAGCTGGGACTACAGGTGCTAACCACAATGGCCTGACTGGTTTTTAGAGACAGGGTCTTGCTCTTGCTCAGGCTGGTCTTGAACTCCTGAACTCAAGCCATCCACCTGCCTTGGCTTCCCAGAGTGTGGGGATTACAGGCATGAGCCTTGTGCCTGGCCTGATTATTAATTTCTTGTTAAGTATATTGCAAGCATTTTCTTTTGACTATTATTTGTTTCAACTTTTTTTTTTTTTTGCAGTTTTTGGCCAGGGCTGGGTTTGAACCCACCACCTCCAGCATATGGGGCCAGTGCCTTACTCCTTTGAGCCACGGGCCCCACCCTTGTTTTAACTTTTTAAAATTACTTAATCATTTTTAAGAGACAGAGTCTTGGTCTGTTGCCCAGGCTGGATTGTGGAAGCATGCTGACAGGTCACTGAAGCCTTTAATTCCTGGGCTCAAGTGATCTTCCTGCCTTAGCCTCCCATGTAGCTAGGACTACAGGTGTGTGCCACCAAGCCCAGCTAAATTTTGAATATTTTTGTAGCAATACGGTCTTGCTGTGTTGCCAAGGCTAGTCTTGAACACCCAGCCTCAAATGATCCTCCTGCTTAACCTTCCCAAAATTCTAGGATTACAGGCACAAGCCACTGTGCCTAGCCCATTTGTCTTAACTTAAAAAAAATATAGTTCCAATATAAGCTTTGCATTTTATGTTATCCTTAGGAATGTAATTGCCAACTTCAATATTTTAAATATTCTGTGTTTTCAATGGGTGCAGTGGCTCACGCCTGTAATCCTAGCACTCTGGGAGGCCGAGACAGATGGATTTCTTGAGCTCAGGAATTCGAGACCATCCTGAGCAAGAGTGAGACCCTATCTTTACTAAAAATAGAAAAACTAGCCAGGCATAGTAGTGCACACCTATAGTCCCAGCTACTTGGGAGGTTAAGGCAAGAGGATTGCTTAAGCCCCAAGGGTTTGAGGTTGCTGTGAGCTATGGTGCCAGTGCAGTCTACCCGGGGTGACAGAGTGAGACTGTCTCAAAAAAATTTTTTTTAATATATTTTTTTTGTTGGTTGTACATTTATTTTCAATATTTAGATTTTTAATTCACTTACATATTATATATATTTTCAGTATAATGTGAAATAAATATCTGACTTATTTACAAAAAACTATAGTCAATTTTCTCAATGGTTTATCACTTATTTGTTCAAAATGGTCATTAATCTTTTTGTACTATATGTTTCTATTTCTATAACTTCAGAATATGTTTCAAACTTTCATTAACTATCATAATTCTTTTTTTTTTTTTTTGAGACAAGAGTCTCACTATGTCGCCTTGGGTAGAGTGCTATGGCATCACACCTCCAATTCTTGGGCTTAAGTGATTCTCTTGCCTCAGCCTCCCAAGTAGCTGGGACTATAGGCACCTACTGTGACATCGGCTATTTTTTGCTTGTAGTTGTCGTTGTTATTTGGTAGGCTGGGGCCGGGTTTGAACCTGCCAGCTCCAGTGTATATGGCTGGTGCCCTAGCTGCTGAGCTACAGGTAGCCAATACTTCTTTTATTTTTTGAGTAGACTGTCATAATGTCAGCAGATAATAATTTGGATGCTTCCAGTATTGACGTGGCTCACTTACTGACAGTGTTGAAGTATAGCTATGATAAAATAATAATGCCATCTAATACAGTGCTTTTTCTTTTTTTTTTTTTTTTTTTTGATGAGGCTAGCTCTTGGGGACAATTTATCACCAATGCTTTTTTTTTTTTCCTTTTAATTTGAAACAGAGTTTTACTTTGTCACCCTTAGTAGCGCGTCATGGCATCAAAGCTCACAGCAAACTCATATTCTTGGGCTCAAATGATTCTCTTGCCTCAACCTCTCAAGTAATTGGAACTGCAGGCACCCACCACAATGCCTGGCTATGTTTTAGACATGGAGTCTCGCTCTGGCAAAGGCTGGTCTCAAACTTCTGAGTGCAGGCAGTCCACACACATTGGCTTCCCAGAGTGTTGGGATTATAGGCAACCACACCTGGCCTGACACAGTGCTTTTCAACACATAGAAATTACCTGAGGATTTTATTAAAATGCAGATTCAGTAGGTCTGGAATGAGCTTAAGAGTCTGCATTTCTGACCAGCTCCTAGGTGCTATAGATTTATAGATCTATAGACTATACTTTCAGTAACAGGGAGCTAATGTACTGACCAGTTAATTTGTTGTAGTCACTGTTCTAAGTGCCTTTACGCGTATGAATTCATTAAATCTTCCTAACATCTGTATGACAATTGTTATCTGTAATTTACCAGTAAAGAAGCTGAGACTTAGGGAAGTTTATAATTTACCCAAAGTGACACAATTAGTAAGTAAGTGAAAGTGTCAGATTAAACCCAAAGCTTTGTACTCTTCTTTTTTTTTGAGACAGTGTGTTGCTCTGTCCTCTAGGCTAGAATGCAGTGAGGTCTGCATAGCTTAGTGCAACTCACACTGGGCTTGAGTGATCCTCCTGCCTCAGCCTCCCAAGTAGTTAATAGATGCATGCTACTGTGCCTGGCTAATTTTTTCTGTTCTTTTAGTAGAGATGGGTTCTTGCTCTTGCTCAGGCAGGTCTTAAACTCCTGAGCTCAAGCAATCCTCTTACCTTGGCCTCCTGGAGTGCTTGGATTACAGACGTGAGCCAGCTTTGCACTCTTGACCTCTTGAAATATATTACCTCATCAACAGCAGATATTACAGTAGAACCTCCATAGTTGACCATCTCTGTAAGTTGACCTAATTTTCATAGGCTGGACATGCACCCTATGTACTCAGTGGGAGACTGACCCCCATGTATTTATCACCTCTGTAAGCTGCATCTTGATCACTTGGACTGTGACACACAATGTTAATTTACTCTCTTTACCTTGACCAGTTGAATCCAAGGTGGTAGACCAGTTGATCTACCCAGGGTAGAAGGGGCGGGGGGCTTTGCCGCTTAGTTGTATTATTTTTGTCTTTAGTATGAGTTCTTTTTTCATGTTTTATTATTACCATGTGTTGGATTAGGCCTAACATCCTATTGTTTATCACATGTTGCAGAAGTTTTTTTCAATGTGAAGGACTGGTCTGAATTGTATGTACATCCAACAGTTACTGAAAAATTTTGCAGTTAATTGAGACAGGATGGCCCAAAGGAAAGAACTCAAAGATCTGACATTGCAGGAAAAGGTTGATCATCTACATTTTCTGGAAACCCATAGCCAAAGAAAGATGGCAGAACAGTTGGGTGTTACCAACACCATACTTAGCAATATCCAAAAACATAAACCTGGAGAGACATGGTAAGGAAAGCAGAGACCTACAGGAGAAAGGGACAAAAACTTCCCTTGATAAAGTCAATGAAGCCACATTAAGCTGGTATAGAAATGAGGGCAGTTAATGTCCATATCTTTGGGCCAGTGATCCAAGAAGTTGCTAAAAAATTTGCACAGGAATTGGGGGTGGCAGAATTCCAAGCAACAAGTGTTTGGCTCAAGAAATGTATTTAAACTGTCACACAAAATCTCCTAGAAAGTCTGAAAGTATGGTGAATCCAACGAAGTTCCAGTAGTAGTTGTGGGAAAATTTATCAAAGAGTTCCTGGACTTCACTAGAAGCTTCAAAGATGACAGTGTCTTTAATGCTGACCAGTGCAGACTCTCTTTCAAGCTGGTGCCTGATAGGAGCCTCATCATGAAGGGTGACAAGTCTAAGAGCAGAAAACGTTCCAAAGAACATTTTACAGCTATGCTTTGTGCTTCCTCAACCAGAGAGAAACTAAAGTGATTGGTAAATTGGCAAAGCCATGCAAATTCAAGAACCTGAAGCCCAAAGACCTTCATCACTTGGAGATCAAACAAATGTGCATGGGTGACTGGTGCCCTATTTGAGGAATGGGTAAGAAAAATGAAGAAGAAACAGTCTAATTTGCTGACAGTAGATAACCTTCTGGCCACTCCCAAGTGCTTCATCTCACAGATGTGACAATGAAATTTTTGTCTCCAGAAACAGCCTCAAAAATCCAGTGTGTCATCCTCTTGACCAGTGCATGACCAAAACATGTAAAATGCACTACCGAGCCCAGTGCAGTGGGTCATTACTAAAACACAAACCTGCTACACCTGTGAAACCAATGGCATCTGCTACATCAGCTAGCACTCTGCATGCTCTCTTCTGGGTCAGTTCTACTTGGAATAAAATTCAGCCAGAAACAAACAATACAGAAGTGTTACAAGAAAGGTGGATTTTTTACAACCCTAAAGCATGATGTTTTGGCCCCTGTCAGACAGTCCATCTCCCATGGCACAATTTGAAGGAATAGATTTTGAAGGTTTTGTTGCAGTGGATGATGAGGTGGCAACCTGTACTGAACCTGACCCAGAAGCAAATTTCCAGGCAATACAGGTGCAGACCAGTATAAAAGTGCATGAAGCTGATGAAGTAGAAGGAGCAAGTGAGAGTGACACAGAAATCGAGGACTCCAAAAGAAGAGGATGACAGGCACCTGATAATGCAGTTGAAGTTATTTTGCATGGAAAATGCCCAGGTATGTAGAGTGGTGTAGCCAGTGTTGAAAGTGCTTTTCCACTTGAGGTTTGCAGGAAGGATAAGAAACAGACTAAGATTGACTCTTTTCTCAGAATGATTAAACCATGTGGAAACAGTAAATATATTAATTTTGTATGATACTGTGTTTTGATTAAGTATGATTTCATATGATATTTTCTAAAAAAAGCTGTACAAAAAAGTAAAGTACATGTATCAGTATAGCAGGCTTAGTTCCTTAAGTTGACCACCTCCATATGTTTTTTTTTGGAGACAGAGTCTCATTTTGTCACCCCCAGTAGAGTGTCGTGGCATCATAGCTCATAGCAACCTCAAATTCTTGGGCTCGAGCGATCCTCTTGCCTCTGCCTCCTGAGTAGTTGGGACTATAGGTGCCTGCCGTGACATCCAGTTATTTTTTACAGACATGGTCTGGCTCTTGTTTAGGCTGATCTTGAACTCCCCAGCTCAGGCAATCCACCTGCCTCAGCTTTTCAGAGTGCTAGGATGAGTGGCGCTGTGGCTCCAAGGAGTAAGGCGCCAGCTTCATATGCTGGAGGTGGCGGGTTCAAACCTAGCCCCAGCCAAAAATTGCAAAAAAAAAAAAAGAATCAGAGTGCTAGGATGACAGGCGTGAGCTACTGTGCTTGGCCTGCCACCTCCATATGTTGACCAGTTTGTTACAGTCCCTTGGGTGATCAACTTACAGAAATCTTACTGTATTTTCTCTTGCATGACTCAAAAGGTTATGCCTTTACATTTTGTTTTTATAAATTGAATTGGTTTTATTTTTTGAGCAGTTTTAAGTTTACAGAAAAATTAAACAGAAGGTACAGAGATATCTCATATACTCAGTCATCTCGCTGTCATTTACCCTAATATTAATGTTTTGCATTAGTGTAGTATATTTGTTATAACTGATGAGTTAACATTGGTGTATTATTATTAGCTAAAGTTTGCAGTTTACATTTGGGTCCATATTTTGTGTTTGTTGTCCATTTCTGTGGGTATTGACAGATGCACAATGTCATGTGTCCACCATTACTGTAACATACAGAATCATTTTACTCACAAAGTCTGTTAAGGCTGGACATGGTGGTTCACAACTGTAATCCTAGCACTCTGGGATCCTGAGGCAGGTGGATTGCCTGAGTTCAGGAGTTTGAGACCAGCCTGAGCCAGAGCAAGACCTCATTTCTAAAAAATAGCTGGGCGTTGTAGCGGGCACCTGTAGTCACAGGTACTCAGGAAGCTGAGGCAAGAGAATCACTTGAGCCTAAGAATTTGAGGTTGCTGTCAGCTATGATGCTATGACACTCTACAAGGACAACAAAGTGAGACTGTGACTCAAAAAAAAAAAGTCTGTTTTCACCTGTATTCATCCCTTCCTTTTGCACTCCCTGCACCCACTGCTCTCCTTACTGTCTCCATAGTTTTGGGATTACCAGAATGTCATATAGCTAGAATCACACAGCATTACGTTCAGATTGGCTTCTTAGTAATTTGCATTTCAGTTTCCTCCATGTCTCTTCCTGGATTGATAGCTCATTTCTCTTGAGTGCTAATATTCGTTGTCTAGATGTACTACAGTTTATTTACCCATTTAACCTATTGAGGGACTTCTTGGTTGGGTTTAACTTTTGGCAATTGTAATTGAAGCTGCTATACACATCTGAATGCAGGTTTTTGTGTGCATGTAAAAATTTTCAGCTCATTTGGGTAAATACCAAGGGCATGATCACTGACCATACTGTAAGAGAATGTTAATTTGTGAGAATGTGCCAAACTGTCTTCCAAAGTGGCCGTATCATCTGGCATTCCCATCAGCAATGAATGAGAGTTCCCATGGTCCTTACCTGCATTTGATGTTGTTAGTGCTTTGGATTTTGGCCTTTATAATAAGTGTGTAGTAGTTAGTACCTTGTTGTTTTAATTTGCAATTCCCTAATGACATAGGATGTTAAACATCTTTCCATACACACTCTCCAGATGTGACAGATAATCATCAGGTTAAGAAAGTTTCCTTCTCTATTTGTCTAAGAGCTTTTGTCAGGAAATGGCTCTTTGGGGGAAGTCCTTGAAAATTATTTGGCTAAACAAATAGATTAAGTTTTGTTTTTAGGAAGACATCCTGTTTTATTCTGGATCTTTAAACATACATTCTTCATGGTGTTATATGTAAGAATGTAGCTAAGATTTAATTCCTAATCCTCATAGTTTAACTCCTTCTATGATCTCCTGGGCCTTTAGTGTCCATGCTGACTGTCCAGCACGCCAGTCTCATCTGACTTGACCTTCTTATCTCAACCATCTTTTCTCTCCACTTCTCTGTAGCACTCTATGCCCATGGCCAAATTTCTACCTTTGAAATTGTAATTTTGAAAATTCTGCTCTTTGAATACAATTTCCTGTGCTTCCCGTTTGCTGGATTTATTCTCTGATTTTACTAAGGTGCCAGCCCATTAAGTCTTCCGTTTTCCAAGTTTCTACATTCTTTCTGGCACCTCTTTATTCCACGTGGACACCATAGTTGGGCACTTTCAGTGAGTCCTAAGCGTCCTCAGTTTTCCTGCATCTTTGTTCTTCTCTTTCACAACCTGTGCAGATCTCCAGCTGTGGGTTAACAACACTGCCCTTGCTCCGTGGACTGAAGCCATGATTTAATCATATTTACTGCTCTCTAACTGATCCGTTAGTTCTGGCTTACTCTGTTTGCTATCCTGTTGTTAGTAGTCTTCTCATTTGACTGTAGTTGCTTTTGTCCTTCACCAAAATGACTGTTCTTAACCACCTTCTCGTTAGGCTCGTGCCACCTCCTTCCATTGTAGCTGACACTACACTTCATCAGGGTGATCATTATTTTATATTATTTCTTTAGAGATGAGCTCTTGTTCTGTCACCCAGGCTGGAAAGCAGTGACATAAGTTTAGCTTACTTCAGCCTTGAACTCTTGGGTGCAAGCAATCTTCTTGCTTTAGTCTCCCAAATAGCTAGGATTATAGTTGCACACCATTGCCTCAGGCTAATTTAAAAAATATTTTTGTATAGACGGGGTCTTGCTAGGTTGCCTCGATGGGTCTTGGATACCTGGCCTCAACTGAGCCTCCCACCTCGTCTCAAGTGATCCTTGAGGTATCCCAAAGTGCTGAGATTTCAGAGTTGAGCCACTGTAGCTGGTCCACAGTGACTTATACTATTTCTTATATATTTTGTAATTCAGAAAAAAGAATTAAGTTTAATGGTTCTATTCTAATCCTCTTTCTCCTCTAAGTGCCCCAGATTTGTTGGCCTTTCACACACCATGCTCATTTTTAGGGCAGGGCTTTGTATATGCTCTTTTCTCTGTTAGACACTTTTTTTTTTCTTTTTTGAGACAGAGTTCCACTTTGTTGCCTTTGGTAGATGCCATGGTGTCATAGCTCATAGAAACCTCAAACTCTTCCACTCAAGTGATTCTCTTGCCTCAGCCTCCCAAGGAGCTGGAACTAATAGGTGCCCACCACAACGCCCCAAGGAGCTGGAACTAGTAGGTGCCCACCACAACGCCCAGCTGTTTTTAGAGATGAGGTCTTGCTCTTGCTCAGGCTGATCTTGAACTTGTGAGCTCAGGCAATCCACCCATCTAGGCCTCCCAGAGTGCTAGGATTACAGGCGTGAGGCACTGTGTCCGGGCTTCTGCTAGACATTTTTTCTTTTGGCATGTTTAATTTCTATTCATCTTTGGGTCTTAGGTTATATGTCAATTTCTCAAGGAAGTTTTTTCTGCCCTTCCATTGGCCTGAAGGGAGATTAGATTATCCCTGAAATAATAGGAGTAGGAACAACAATTATAACAACAGACTTGAGAGGTTGAGTGCCAGAGACTGTTCTAAGCACTTTATCCCTAAGAACTTTTTAGTTTTCACAGCAACCCTGGGATTTAAATAGGTAGATAATAAGTAGGACCTATAATTATCTCCAATTTCTAGATGAGGAGACCAAAGTGAGGAGTGGGGTTAAGTTGCTAGCCATTTTGTAGCAGAGTTGGAATTTGAACCCAGCAGTCAGACCACAGAGCTGGTGTTCTGAACTCCTGTTCTGTGCTGTAATGGTGGTTATAATTGTGTAATTTTTTGGTTAATGTCTACCTTCCTTGTAGACTCTTAAGCTTTTGAGGTCATAGGTCACACCTGTGTGGTTAATTTTTGATTTTCCAATGCAGGATGGGCTGTGGCAGTACCTGTTACTACATAGAGGCTTTCAGTGTCATCTTCCTCACTTTGCCTGCCTTCTGCTTCCAAATATTATATTAAATCCTCTGATGGAAAGAACAGGTGCCCATATTTATGTCAAAATCTAACCCCTCTGTTTACCTTGTATATCTGGAAGTAATCCATGTACTTTGTACATGAGAAAAATTAGCGCAAATATACATGAAGTAAAGGTGTATGTCCTCCATTTTCTTCCTTGGTTACCCTTTCACACTTTCCAGAGGAGTCATGTACTAGCCGTGAAATGTGTATCTTTCTTCTGTACATGTACAAATTGTATGGACACTTAAAATATAGTTGGGGGAATGTATATGATATGCACAATATTTAAAGCTTTTTTATGGATCAGAGGGTTCAGAAATTTTTAAAATTAAAAATGAAACTAGTGGCTCGGTGCCTGTGGCTCAGTCGGCTAAGGCGCCAGCCACGTACACCTAAGGTGGCGGGTTCGAATCCCCAGCCCGGACCTGCCAAACAACAATGATGGCTGCAACCAAAAAATGGCCGGGCGTTGTGGTGGGCGCCTGTGGTCCCAGCTACTTGGGAGGCGGAGGCAGGAGATTCGCTTGAGCCCAGGAGTTGGAGGTTGCTGTGAACTGTGATGCCATGGCACTCTACCCAGGGGGATAGCTTGAGGCTCCATCTCAAAAAAAAAAAAAAAAAGAAAAAAGAAAAATGTATACCAGCATATTTCACAGATACTATTTTTGACATTTAAGAAGTAATCAAGTCCTTAACTTAGTATCAGCTTATCCAGTTGGTATAAGTAAAAAACAATGTAGGCTTGAAGTTAGAAAGAATTATAAGTTTCTGATTCCATCTCTTAGTTGCAAAGAGTGACCCAAGAGAAAGTGACTCTTAGCATCTGTTTCTATATCTGTATAAGGCATTGGTCCTCAACCTTCCTAATTCCATGATGTATTTTATTTGTTACAAAGGGGTTGCAACCCACAGGTTGAGAACCGCTGGTATAAGGGAAACAATAGTAATCTTACAGAGTTGCTAGAACATTTCAGTGAAGTGATATTTGTGAAAGTGCATTGTAAGGTGTAAGGCGTAGCACCCTGCCTCTTGTTGCACTGTAGAATTAATTGATGTGAAGGGCTAATGTCTGGCATTACTAGACATTAATGTAGGGTTTCCTACATAATCCAGAATGTAGCACAGCCTCCTGATAGTCTTTGAGATGGGAACATCCAGTCCTGCTTCATGTTTTGAAATATCTTGGCATATTAGAATATCGAATGCTCATTTAGCGTCACTTCTTATCATGTCCCTTCTCTCACTCTGCTGTAGCCATACTGATTTTGTTTCAATTCATTGAATATGCTACGGTCGTGCTTACCTTAGGGACTTTACATAAGCTGTTTCCTTGTCCAGGAATGGTCTTTCCCAAACTTTTTAGTCAGCTAATCTTAATTATTCATGTTTGGTTTGGAAAAGTTCTGTTTGGAGGATGGGTGTTTAAATGGTATATTTCAAGTTTTATCAAAATGTCAGTCTCATTGATTTCTTAGTAGTAATAAAAGAAATAGAAGAGTGTAAATAATAGCTAATAGTTTATTTATCATATAACTTAGGAGTCTATTCTTCCCTTTGCCTTAAGAATCATTTTTCTTAAGTGCATTTGGAGAAAGTGTTAGAAAGAGGTGTACTTTGACATCCATAGGACTGTTTCTCCCAGTTACTTTTCTTTCTTCTTGGGCAACTATTCATTTTCTTTTGCTGCTGGCTTAGAACTCATGGGCTGTGGTCCCCCTTGCTGGAATACTCCTGGGGTAAGGGTAGAAGGGGGAGGACAAAAAATGTGGGCCAGGTACCACTTTCTCTGGGTAGACAAGACTCTAGTGAAGGGATGGGGAAAACTAACGTTAGAGGGAAATATTTTAAACTTAAGCTATAAAGAATTTTTTCACATTCTAGAGAAAAAGATAAATTGAAATCTCTGTAGGGGACTTTTCATCGGTGCTTCCTCTGTTCCCCTCCCCCAAACTTCCAACCTTATTCTCTCATCTTTAGATCTTCTGTTTCTCTCCATTCTGAGAGTGCTTCCTTCAATAGCTACCTTTGCAGAGTTCCCTCTGTCTTTCAGTAAAACCCTAGCCCCTCCTAAATGGTTTGACCTCACACCAGGATATACACCTTACTCTGCTCCTCTATCCCACACCCTCTCCAGGAGCTCCTTGTCCTAAGTCAGACCAATTCACTAGATACTCCAAGTTTTTTTTAGGACAGTGGAGAATAGAGGAGGCACTCCAAGGCAGGTCTGTGTGGAAGTGTCCAAAGTGGGGCTAGTAACATATGCTTCCAGTGACCAACATTAGTTCTTAGATTTAAGACCAGCCAAATCTATTAAATCTTTCTATCTTATCTCTAAGATAATTATTATGCAGAGCAGTGCCTGTGGTTCAGTGGGTAGGGTGCCGGCCCCATATACCGAGGGTGGAGGGTTTGAACCCAGCCAGACTGCAACAAGAAATAGCTGGGGGTTGTAGTGGTCAACTGTAGTCCCAGCTACTCGGGAGGCCAAGGCAGGAGAATCGCCTAAGCTTAGGAGTTGGAGGTTGCTGTGAGCTGTGATGCAACAGCACTCTACCAAGAGCAATAAAGTGAAACTGTCTCTTAAAAAAAAAAAGATAATTGTTATGCAGAGCCAATTCATGTACTGCTCTGCTTCTCTTCTTAGATCAGACCTCCTCTTCTTCCTTCCTCATCCATTAGAGGCTGCTGACTTCTCCCAATTAAACTCATTTATACCTTACTGTTAATTTACATTCATGTTTGTTAAAATGCTTTATTAAACTTGCAGCTAGAATTGTCCCAATCTTTGAGTTAAGGAACAAAGCTTAGAAGAAATGTGTTTGATGGTGGATCAAAGAGAACGCTGAGATTGCTCAAGAAACACTGAGATTATTTTCAGAATTTTTATATTCATTTTTTAAAAATTTGAATGTTTAATTTTTTACAGGGCTCTCACCTTTGTCTATCCTTTTGGCGCCACATTGAGTGTCATGAAACCAGCAGTGGCTGTTCTGTCTACAGGCTCTGTCTGCTTTCCACTTAACAGACCCATCCTAGCTTTCTATCACTCAAAGGTACAACCTTTTGTAGATATGGATGTGTATGTTATTTTTACTGTTGAAATAATAAAAACTACCTTGCCATTGCCAGAGGGTTTTCATATATTTTGTCATTAGTGTTCACACCAGTATTTCAGTTATCTACATTTTACTTATGGGGAAATAATGGATTGTCCAGCAGTTGATATTAATCACAAACTAAACCTAGTTCTTACTATTGTAAATCCAAAGCTTTTCCACTGTAACATGAGGCTGTCTGTATTATAATTTTTTTTGGAAACAGAGTCTCACTGTGTCACCCTGGGTACGGTGCTGTGGCATTACAGCTCACAGCAACCTCAAACTCTTGGGCTTAAGCTATTCTCTTGCCTCAGCTTCCCAAGTAGCTGGGACTATAGGCACCCATCACAATGCCCGGCTATTTTTCGGTTGTAGTTGTCCTTGTTTGGTGGACCTGGGCTGGATTTGAACCCGCCAGGTCCACTGTACGTGGCTGGCACCCTAATAGCTGAGCTATAGGCGCTGAGCCTGTATTATGATTCTTTTTTTTTTTGAGACAAGAGTCTCACTTTATTGCCCTCGGTAGAGTGCCGTGGCAGCCTCACACAGCTCACAGCAACCTCTAGCTCCTGGGCTTAGGAGATTCTCTTGCCTCAGCCTCCCGAGTAGCTGGGACTATAGGTGCCCACCACAATGCCCGGCTATGTTTTGTTGCAGTTTGACTGGGGCTGGATTTGAACCTGCCACCCTCTGTATATGGGGCCACTGAGCCACAGGTACCACCCTGTATTATGATTCTTAATGTGACTTTTCATCCTGTCTGTGTAGGACTATGGACTCTCACCTTCAGTGTGAAGAAAATTCATTCAAGATCAGATGGAGGCTCGGCGCCTGTGGCTCAAGCAGCTAAGGCGCCAGCCACATACACCTAAGGTGGCGGGTTCGAATCCCCAGCCTGGGCCCGCCAAACAACAATGATGGCTGCAACCAAAAAATGGCCAGGTGTTGTGGCAGGCGCCTGTGGTCCCAGCTACTTGGGA
>CAUYQV010195887.1:0-18204 GCA_963574575.1 Galagoides demidoff
CTGACAACAAAACGATGCAAACTTTGATAAGCAGTTCTCCATAATAACTTCTCAACAATTATTTGTTATTATTACAGTTTAACATTATAAAATTAACAAAAATAATATAAAACTCATATTCTGGTCAAATAGCCACATGGCAGCCGAAAACCGTATATTCCCTTCCTGTTCTCCTGCCCATTCGTTCATTCTTTCCAAAAATCAGGACTTTTTTAAAATGCCATGGGACACAGGACAAATTGTTAAAAATCAGGACAGTCCTGCCAAAAGCGGGACGTCTGGTCACCCTAGTTTACAAATACAAAGACACTAAATTTAATGCACTTATCTGTTAGCCCTAACACCAAAAACAGGCAAAGATATTTTATTGATCTTATGTAATGGGATGTTATAAAACATTAGTAACCACTAAAGTTAAGCAAATATTATGGAATGAATATATCAGTAACACTAGGAAATGAATGACATAGCCCATCAGTTTCTTGGAAGTCGTCATGGCAAGGCTAAAGTGTGTAGGTCTATCCTCAGAATAAAGTCAGAACAAAGAGCAAGAAAGCTCATACAGAAAAAGAATAATGAAAGACAAGAGCTGAAGAGTGAAAATGTGGAAGGGTTAAAGGCCCAGAAATCAAAGACATGGAAGCTCAGGAAAAGGTGGGTAGGTGGAATTGATGAATCTATGGTGATGAGGCCAAACTATGGTAATTATGGTACTCACTGATAGTTAAACAATGAAGAAGAATTTAAAATAATTAAGTCTTGAGTGCTTCACACCTGGACTGTCACTATACCTTTCCAATCTGTATTCACCTCTGCCATGATAACATTACTAAAACACAACTTTATATTGTTCACATAATATAATTCTGTTTTTTTGTTTTTTGGTTTTTTTTTTTTTTGAGATGGAGTCTCAATATGTGGCCCTGGGTAGAGTGCTGTGGCATCACAGCTCACAGCAACCTCAAACTCTTCGGCTTACACAATTCTCTTGCCTCAGCCTCCCAAGCAGCTGGGACTACAGGCACCCACCACAACACCTGGCTATATTTTGGTTGGAGTTGTCACTGTTGTTTGGCAGGCCTGGGCTGGATTTGAACCTGCCAGCTCCGGTGTATATGGCTGGCACCCTAGCTGCTGAGCTACAGGCACCAAGCCCACATAATATAGTTCTACAAAAACCTTCACTGGCTCCTAAATGTCTGCTGAGGAATGTCCAAACTTTTAGCCTGCCACACAAGGCTCTGTAGAAAGAGGATCTATGTGTGATTTATCTGATTACATAAAGACTCTGTCCTAGGGAAAAGTGCACTAGTCTGATGCTAACACACTTTAGTTCCACTGATTTTAATCAGTGTTATGTACCAGTTATGTACCAGTAATCAGTTATGTACCAGTAATATCCTCCCTATATACCTACACCTAAGAAGGCTTTTTTCTACCTCTTTTTTATGGCCCAGACTGGACTTTATGTTCTCAATTAAATCTTCCCTAAATGCCACCCATCTTTGCCTGCCAAAGTTCTAAGCACTAAGTTTTACATACTGCAAGAAATATTCCTTTAGCTATTTCTGAATTCTTTTTGCAACTACTGTATACATTCATTTCCCATTGTGTACCTCCTTGTAAGCTATTTTTGAATAATGACTCCTGAACTAGATTCATCTGACAAAGACTCTTCTTTTTTCCCCCTTTTTCATCTATATAGTACCACACCGTAAGATAAATAGTGCTCAATAAATATCTGTTGAGGTACTGTGCTCTGGATTTTTATTTCTCCTTGGTTGACTTCTCAACCCATTCCCCACCATGGCTGCCCCCAAAATCTTTCCAATTCTGATCACTTATTTGACTCTGTCTTTCTCCTTTTCCACTTCCCTATCTTGACTCTTCTTCCACTGAGAAGCTAAAGATCATCTTTCACTTGCATTTCCAGAAAAAAATAAGACTTTACCTATAACCTCAACTCTCCTTTCTTCCTTATTTTCAGTTTCCAAGAGGTATTTGTCTCTTCTGAGGCTTATTCCCCATTGATCTCCAAGGTGGCTGGCTCTATTAGTTACAACTTTGCAGCTTTCAACTTCAGTTTTTATATTTCACACCTGGACTGTGAAATCTTTCCTCTACCTATCTTAATAATAAAATTCCCAAGACTCAGTAATTATTTTTATTGGTTCTCCCACTCTCCATTTCTTTTACCAAACTTTTGCTTCCATCTTCTTATCCCTCACTTCTAAACTCCTTGAGAAAGACTTTTATCCCTAATGCGTGACTCGAATTTCTTACTCTTAATTCACCAAAGATCCTTAAGCACAGAATCTATGAGTTTGCCTAGTCATTCTTACTTTTGCTGAATTGTGTACTAAACTACCAAAATAATATTTTCCCACCTAATTATGTTCTTAAGAGATTCCTCTCACGATTTGCCGCCCATGTCTCCATTCCTTCTGAGTTTTTTTCCCTGCCTCTTCTTGCTCCATGTGTCATTTTATTAGTTATGGCCTCCAATTCCCTCCCTGGATCTTTTCTTCTCCTGGCCTAAAATCACTCGAAGGAAAACTAATCCAATACCACAAATTTATCTATCATCACCATTATGATCCCAAAGAATCCAGACTAATTTTCAGAGTTCAACCTAACACATCTGAACACGTTTTCAAGATACCCTTTAAATTTGTCATCTTTATACATTCCTACTGTACTAAACATTCTTGTTTTCTTTTGACAGAACTATCAGTAGAGTTGGCAAATCAAACAGGAGGGTGGATTTCAATTACCCTTCTAGTCCTTGGCCAGAACATTTGTTTAATGCACAAAATTAAAAAAAAAATTCTACTGTTGCAGCTCTAGTCAGGTGCCTCTTTTGGCTGCCAACTCTTGGCCAGAAGAGCCAACATTTTACCCTGGACCCCACCACCTCTTGTTTCTCTTCTATTTTGGCTTCAAGTCTTTGCTCCAACTCTGATTTTCCAGCCTTTTCGTTCCACTGGATTAAATTGCTGGATAGGTCTCAGGAATTTCTCATCAAAGATGGAGGAAAGATGGGTTGTAAGGACCCACTATAGTTTGCCTCAGGGAAATTACCTAAAATATAGTCAGCCCTTCTACACTTTCAGGATTCATATTTTGCTATCATCTAGATTACTCGGATTTCACTTTAGTTCTCCTAGATGACTTGGATAAATTATTCAACTTCTTTTTGTAACTCAGTTTCCTCATATAAAATTCAGGTAATAATATTTAACTCATGAGCTTGTGAAGGGATTAATTCCTGTAAAGCATAAAGGTGAGTGCCTGGCAGACAGTACATGCTCAATAAATGTTAGCTATCATCATTATATTTTCTATGTCATGACATGTCACCATCTGTGACTTAATTTGCATTATCTAAGGCCTCCTTTCATGATCTTAAACCAGTGTTTTTCAACCTTTTTTAATCACGTGAACCTACAGTTCAAAGGTTCACTTGAACCTACAGTTAAACTTCTGTGGCACCCTTAAATTATGTTGATCAAAAAAAGAGTAAAAAATAGAATATACTTACTGTGGTTTGAAATTCTTTCAAAAATAATTAATGATCTTTAAAATTTTTTGTGACACACTAACATTCTCTCATGGCACACTGTTGAAAATCACTGTCCTATCCTAGGCTAACCATCCAGGAAATGCAGGAAATGCAGGAAAGATGCATGGACTAGTGAGTGAAAAGCTGTCTCAGTAACAACAACTAACAAGAACCACAGGCTAAAGCTTCATTTGAATTAGATCATGTAATACTTACAAAAATTTTATGTGGCAAGGACTATTGTTACCCTATTTTACAGGTGAGGAAAATATACATATATAATTCTTAAATTGTGCAGATATTTTGCTTCTAAAAAGTCTCTCTAGACATGCTAGGGGGACATCCTTTTGTTCCATATCTGGCTGGGAACTCTGCTATCGGTAGACTGCTTGGAGATCCCTGCTTCTTTAACAGCATCATGATAACCATCTTTATGCCACCAGCAGTAAAGTTCTTTTTCATAAAGTTCTTTTTCGTAAGAGTAGAATTTTATCATATAAGACTTTAATGAAACTCCTAAAAGAGCTTTTATTCTGTGTCTTGAGCATATTTAAGTGGTAAATGTGTAGGGTTCAAAAGTGTGGAGTATTCCTTCCCAATGAGAAAGAATGTACCTGCCTCACAGCATTGCCCTGGGAGAGTCCAGCATAAAGAAAGATAGCTGAGATTTTCACATAGGGAAGCAGGTCAGCCATCCTAACTATACCTTTACCTGGGGGAGGGGATAAGCAAGGAACATTACCATTCCCAACCAAGGGTGCCTGACTTCTCTATACCTTATTTAAATTAATGGCTTCCAAAGTGGAATATGAAGTCTAATAATTAAGCTTGTGAACTCATCCTAGAAAAAGTGCTACATACCTCATTGCTGAGTTACCACTATGGTCATCTTTGAAGTACTCCTTTGGGGAAGCTATGCACCAATGCCAGCTCCTAGCCTTTAAAGCAATTCTGGAACTCTTTTTCTGAAATGGCCATCAGAGTTGTCATCACATTACCCTTGATGTCCTGAATGTCATCAAAATGTCTTGCTTCCAATATTTTATCTTTGGGGAAAGAAAAAAGTCACTGGGAGCCAGATCAGGTGAGTAGGGTGTTCTAACACAGTTGTTTGTTTACACAGAAGGTGCCGTGTGAGCTGGTGCACTGTCATGATGCAAGAGCCATGAGCTATTAGCAACATGTTCAGTTCATTTTCATCTTTTTTGCGCAGCCTTTTCAGCACTTCCAAATAGTAAAGTTGGTTAACTTTGTCCAGTTGGTACAAATTCATAATTGAATGATCCCTCTAATATTAAATAATAATAAGGTCAGCAACATCATTTTGATGCTTGATTTGGACTGACAGGACTTTTTGGATGTGGAGAATTGGCTGACTTCCATTGTGCAATCTGACACTTTCAGGATCGTATTGGTCCACCCATGTTTCATCATCAGTAATAACTGGCCCAAAACATTGTTGAGCCTCTCCAGAAAGTCTTGGCAAACTTCAACTCTTCTTTGCTTTTGTTCATGGGTGAGCTCTTTATAGTGACAGCTCTGATAGTCATTCCAGAAAAGAGTTCAATATTGCTTTGAAGGATGGACTAGAAGTTGACATTGGTACATAGTTTCCCAAGAGAGTACTTTGAAGGTAACCATAGTGATATTCACCAATAAGGTGTGTGGCGTTTTTTCTAGGATGATTTCATAAACTTAATTGTCAGACCGCAAACATGCACACAGAATAATCCTTTGGGGTACCAGAAAGAATGTTACAACTTTTCTACTTACATTATTTTTAAACCAAAAAAAAAAGATAAGCTTTACTAAAATTTGAAAACTGGGCTGACATTGCATACTCAGTCTGTATGTCAGAAAGTCATGGGTCATGATCGTGAAGAAATGAAGGTCAACTTTTCCAGATTTACTGGTCCACAATACCAGTATTGTGGTGTGTGTGTGTGTGTGTGTGTGCTATCTAGCCATTTCAGAAAAATCAACACTTCTTCATTCTGTTTTTCAAAGAAAAGGTGACTCCTAAAACTAATGAGCAAGTAAATGGTTTTCAAAAGTCACTCATGCTACTGAGAGAGCATGTTTGAGTCAACTATTTCTTTTTTAAAAAGACAAACTTCCCACCTGTACAACTGAAAATTTTGGTGATAGGAGGCCAAGGCAGGTGGATTGCCTGAGCTCACAGGTTGGAGACCAGTCTGAGCCAGAGCAAGACCTTGTCTCTAAAAATAGTTGGGTGTTGTGGCAGGTGCCTGTAGTCCCTGCTACTTGGGAGCTGAGGCAAGAGAATCACTTGAGCCAAAGAGTTTGAAGTTGCTGTGAGCTATGATGCCAGAGCACTCTGCCAAAGGGCAACAAAGCAAAACTCTGTCTACAAAAAAAAAAAAAGAAAAGAAAAGAAAAATTTAGACAGATTTCTTTAAACTACATATAATTTTTCTAAATTACAAATTAGTTCCAAAACTAATTAAAAGGTAGAAACAATTTGTTAAATTAATTCTCAACTAATAAAATGTATTGTGCTTTGATATTTTTAACAACTAGGTCACAAAAACTGCTTAAACTCTTGCTTTTAGACCTTTCATTGAAATTATAAAAATCTCATATATCACCTTTTAATTAGCTTATAAGAACACCTAATTGGCACAAGTAAAATTAAAATTTACTATTCCCTCTTCAACAAAAACTTGGCATACTTGCTAATACAGGTAAATAAAAAGAAATAAGTTAACAGTGCACTTTCTCCCATTTGGATCTTTCTATCTTTATGATGTATCTGTTTTCAGCAGTGATGGCCAAAAAACACAAACTTCCCAGATTAACAAAAAAACCCTGAGGTCTCAGACATTTAAATCACTCTTTCAAAAATAATGAAACCAAGATTTTAAAAAGTAATGAAGCATATTTGCACATAAGTCTTAATATATTAATAAATTTAGTGAAAATAAAAAGAATGTTTTCTAATGATAAAAAAGAATTCCTTTTTAATTATTTGTTCTCATCTTTTTAAATTTCTAACAACCATGTGTAAGTTGTGTGTGTGTGTGCATAATGCCTAATGCTGTGAGGAAAATGTGTAGAATTTAGAGACAAATAACCTACATTTATATAAGTGTATTCATTACACTTGTTACTGAAGGGATACACTATTTTGGACAAGATATTTGAGAAAGAGAAGAGAAAAGTACATTCCTATTTCCAGAGTTCTCCCAAAGCCGTCATCCATGTTTCAGTCTCCCACAAGCATAGGCAAGTGTACTTGGGGCACAAATAGACCCATGACCTGCCTTTCCCACATCCCTGATCTTTTTGGTAGGACAGGTAGGCAGGCATCCCAGGAACAGTAATGTCCTAAGTCCCTAAGATATCACCTGCTATGCTATGGTTGTACCTTTGGCTGCTTTTGATAATTAAATATTGCAACAGAGACTAAGAATCTTATTATTTAGAATAATTCAAAATGTATGAGTCAATATAAAATTCAAACCAAAAAACCCCCTATCTCATTATCTTTTGATAACACAAACTTATAACCACATCTGAAATTTGAACCTCAAAATTTTATGAATACATTTTAAAACATACAAATGCTAGCCTATGGTTCCTCATACTAGAGTCTGCAAGACCGTTCTGGGAGATATATTGGTTAAACGAAACTTTTTCTTCAAGTTTTATTTTAATGATGTTAACACAGGTACGCTACTATGATATAATTTAAAAAAAAAGAAAAAAATTATTCTACTTGGAAAAAAAAAGGCATATTCTGGATCATGTGAAAAATTACCTTAAAACAGAGAATTGCCATTTATTTCAATGCAAAAAGTTAGCATCCATATTTATAACTGAATTAGGACTATGCAATCGTGAAAAGACATCATTTAATTTTGAGTCCACTTGATCTCCAACTTTAAAACCTCTGGAGTTAGGAAAGCCTTTTTTACTGGTGACCAATGATAAAAAGGTTATGTACATATTTAAGAATAAAAATCACTGTCATTCAATTTATAAGTTGAAAGCTCCAGCATAAATTATGAAATCAATGTGCATGACCGATTTTTAATCTGATAAATACAGCTTGACTACTGTTTGAATGAGGTATAAACATAAGGCAAATTATAAGAAAACTTTTCTAGTTGAAAAAGCCCAAGTTTATCTAAATAGGAAAAAGATCAATGAAAATAAAGTGATTTTTTTGTGTTTTCAGAAAGCTTTTTCTTCTCAAAAATGTTTTATACAATGGTTAAAACAAATGCTTGAGAAAGACTCAAATTTGTAATCTATTTTATTTTACGTATAGAACTCCTTAAAAATATTTTTCTACTTACTCAAACATTTTAGTTTTATTAGCAGAACTAATTCACGGATATTGACATAGTAAGCAATAATAACAATAATCCCACGGACAACATGTTTAGAAGCAATCACCTAAAAATGTACTACAGGTATAAAATGTCTGACCAAATTTAACATGTAATTATAAAATCACTTAACTCATTAAATTTCATGATATTAATTATAGTAGGGCCATGACTTCTTACTTCTTCAGAGAACTTTTGTGTGGGCAGTTTCCATATCGGAGATTTTTCTGAGCGGTTCTGAATTTCAATTATATTTTAATATGTACTGTGCTGTCAAATCCAATTGACTGCAGAATTAGTATTCTCACACACACATTCCATATATGGTC
The DNA here is from genome assembly GCA_963574575.1 of Galagoides demidoff. Lineage (NCBI taxonomy): Eukaryota > Metazoa > Chordata > Mammalia > Primates > Galagidae > Galagoides > Galagoides demidoff. Next base: position 8,247 of record CAUYQV010195887.1, read on the forward strand.
TATGTAATATATATTTCACATACTGTATATTCAATTTCTTAAATGTCCATATATAGTGTACATTAAGTCTAAAGGTATGAATGTATTATCTTATAATATTCATATTAGACCTTTAGGTATGTAGCCATGGTTAAGCTATGAAAAGATTTACTAAATGACTATACATTATTATTGACATAATAAAGCAATGATATAATTCAAAATCAACACAGTAATGCTTTTTGAACAGAAACTACAAATGTGTTTTCATTACAAGAACATATGGAATTATTATTCTTAATAATATTTGTTTTGTTTTGTTTTGTTTTTTGAGACAGAGCCTCAAGCTATCCCCCTGGGTAGAATGCCATGGCATCACAGCTCATAGCAACTTCCAACTCCTGGGCTCAAGCGAGTCTCCTGCCTCCGCCTCCCAAGTAGCTGGGAGGCCCGGCCATTTTTTGGTTGCAGCCATCATTGTTGTTTGGCGGGCCGGGGCTGGGGATTTGAACCCGCTACCTTAGGTGTATGTGGCTGGCGCCTTAGCCTATTGAGCCACAGGCGCCGAGCCCCAAGAGTTAAGTTTTAAAATGATTTTTCTTTTCAGGGGAGGTGGAAAAAATGAAAAAGAATTAGACAAGTATACAAAGTCTATCACAAAGGATGGAATTCTAAATTTCTGAATTATATTCTAGCTCTATTTCAATGAACTTTGAAAAGATCTCATGTGTTTTGGGCAATGTGAAATTCTTAAATATTACCACCAACATGCAAATATTTGAAAAGAAATGCAGGAGGTTTTTACTTCTGTTTATATTGCTTTTGACATTATCGCTAATTTAATATAAATAACTAAAACTATACATATATACACAAAAATGTGTAATTAAATTGCTCAAGTAACAAATTTGTATATGAGGGATTGTATTCATTCAAAATAATTGCATTCAAATTTGTTGTTGTTTTTTTAATGTCTTTTAAAAGATCAAACAGGAAGCAGATGCTGTGATCACAAGATGAATTTAATTTTTCTCTGCCTTCATTTCAGGCTATGTCAGCATATTCTTCGTAAGTGCAGAATTGAGATCACTTACTGAGGCCAGAAACTGTAATGCAAAGCGGAGGATTTTTGACTATTTATGTTTTTGCCCATATAAGTCACATCTGAATTAAGGAAGGCTATGTATTTTCATGGCAGATTTAATTATATAATATTTCAGAGTTTGTAATGGGATGGAAATGAGTCTTAGAATCCAACAGACCTGAGATTGAATACAAGACGTGCTGCATACTAACTCTTTGTATTTTAGTTGCTTCATTTAAAAGTGGGATTTTTGTGAGAATTAGAGGTAATACTTTGAAAATGTCTAGTATAGCACTTTGTATGGAAATTTTAAATCTTTTGGGGGAGAAAAATTATATGGAGGGCACAGGAACATATGCCAGGGTGTAGTTACTTCATACATTATCTTTTCTCCCCGACCCAGGGCCTCTTACCCTTTGTAAGGATGTGCCCCCTCTTCTAGGACAATCTTTTATCTATCTTGTCCCAGCACAGGCAATACCTCCTCCAGGAGTAGAATGCCACCCTCTGTATGGCCTGGGTCTCTTAACATTTTGCCTCTTATTTCTTTTCTCCCAGGACCCTAGGTCTGAGAGAGTGGTGCTTTTCCTAACACTTCTGCACCAAAGCTAGCTTTGAAAAGGAATTTTGACCTTAAATAACTTTTTAGGAGAGTCATGCAGTGAAGTAGAACAAGCATTTATATGTTAAGTCAAAGGACCTTGGGTCCCAAGTGATGTGACATCAGGCAAATCTCTGGATGCTGACTCCGTTCTGCAAAATGTTGAGTTGGATAGAGTCTACGAATCAGTGTGTTGACATCAAATGTTACTACAGACATATTAGCATTACAATATTATCATTAGGGACTGCAGCTATCAATGTATAACAGATAGTTCTGCCTATCCTCCATAATACAATGTGTGTGCAAAGAACATGGGCTCAGGAGTAAGATAGAACTGTGTTCAGCCAATCTTATTAGTAGAACTTAAGAAACAAATCTGAACTGTGTTATCAAAGGCTAAATTCTTTAGTTCCAAACTAAATGTCCTTCTTATAAAAACGGAGTAGTTAATATCTACCTCATTAGCCTGTCGTGAAGATTGAATCAGATAATGTTTTTATATTGCTGGAGCATAGTTCTGTTCTTATTGAGAAATCCTTTAAATTCAGTATTAGTACTCAGTCTTTATCTCACTCAACACTATCAGCAAGGTGTAAACTAACTGATCCACTGCCCACTTTAAAACACTTTGTTGGCCAGGTGTAGTGCCTCATGCCTATAATGCTAGGTGGACTTCTTGGAGCCTGGAGTTCAAGACCTGCCTGGGCAACATAGGAAACCCCGTCTCTACAAAAACTCCTCAAAACAAACAGAAAAGATCCATTTTCTTTACTTGCAATTTTAGAACTCTCTCTTTCTTTTCTTTCCACCTCTCAGACCTCTCTTTAATGTCCTTTAATTTCTTTAACTCTTACTACCAGATTATCTCCTTTAGTTCCATGGGTTAAATGACACCTTTAAGATGATTACTCCAAAGTTTATATTTCCAGAAGATATCTCTCTTAGGAAGTCCGGATTCATACGTGTAGCTGCCCACTGGACTTCTCCATTTGGTTGACTGATAGGCATATTAATGTCAATACATCCCTAATTGCTTTTCATATCTGCATCATCCCTTTCTTGGTAAATGGCAAATATGGTCTTCAGTTGCTTAGGCTAAAAACTTTGGAATTACTCAAATCTCCCCCATTTCAACCTACTAATAAATCTTCTTGGCTTGATTTTTGTGTATATCTAAAATATGACTACTTATTACCTCCCCCTCTGCTGCCATTCTAACCCAAGCAACTGTCGTCTTCCACCTAGACCATTACATCAGCTTCCTAACAAATCTCCTTGCTTCCATCCTGTCTTTAGCCGAGATCTCTCTACAGCATAAGCAAGATGGTGTCATCTATCACACATTATACTTCCTTGAAAGCTAGCTTAGGTAGAGTTTAGTATACAGGACTTTTGTAAAGGAGTGCCTAGGAGATGAACCCTTGTGGAAAGGAAAAAAATAAGAGAAGTCAAGCAATTATATAGACCCAATGATAGGCTCAGCCAACCACATGGTAGCCTTTTGTAGCCCATAATGACCCTTCAGAGTTGTCCTGAGTTGTGCTAAGTTGGCAGGCCTTTATGACCCCCCATCAGTTAGTCTTGGATGATGTCTCCTCTGTGAGGGGCACAACTTCAGCAAGGCAGCCCTCTGCAGCTGAGATAGTCCCTGAAGGGATTGTTACCAGTCAGTCAACAGTACTCTCAGGCAACTGTACTCCCAGCAGTGGAGACAACAGCATTCACTAAAGGGGGATCTGGGAAATCCACCATAGGATCCACCATATCACTCCTCTTCCCAGTTTGCTCCAGTGGCCTCCTATTCCACTCAGAATACGATCCAGAGTTCTTGCTATTTCTGTCTATCCATATCTCCTTGGACTCTTCCCCAAATTCACTCCCTAAAGCCATCTTAGCCATCCAGATATTTCTCAAATCTGCCCACCTTTCACCTTACATCATTATCTCTCATCTACCTATCTATCTATCAAATATGTATGTTTGTTGTTTGTCCATCTGCTTCCTCCACTTGGATACAAGCGCTATAAAAGAGGGGACTTTGATTTTATTCACTGCTATATCTCTCATGACCATGATAGCGCCAGGCACATAATTGATGCTCAGTATAAATTTGTTAACTACAATTATTTGGGGGTATTCCATAGCAAACAAGAGCTAAGGCACTGATAAACGAAGCAAACCTAGGTTTTATTTTTGGTTTTAAACATATGAGCTGTGAGACGTGGACTAAGTGATGTGCGCTCTCTGCATCTGAGTTATCCCAGTTATAATGAAGCCAGGTGTGGTTGCTCTCATCTGTAATCCTAGCACGTTGGAAGGCCAAGGCAGGAGGATCACTTGGGGCTAGGAAGTTGGAGGCTAGCCTGAGCAATAATAAAGCAAGACTCTGTCTCTTAAAAAAAATAGAGAAATTAGCTGAGTGTGGTAACTCATGCTTGTAGTCCCAGCTACTGAAGAGGCTGAGGTAGGAGGAGCACCTGAGCCAAGGTGTTTGATGTTGCAGTGAGCTATGATGACACTACTGCACTTCATCCTGGACAACAAAGCAAGACGCTGACACACAAAAATGTAGATGATTATGAAGTATGTATATGATAGATATGTGGTAAGGTCAAAAGCATCCAATTGATAACACTTAGAATCTAAATTTGTTTATATGCACAGTGCCTAGCATGCATCAAGTCCTTATTACAAGTCATCTTTTCTATCATGATAAATATATGGATTCATTTATGGTCAGAGTTGTTTTTGATGAGTTTGTGATTGCTTAAATGATGAAAATAATTTCTTTAATTCTTCATCTTAGAGTGGCCTCTAGATAGCTGGGGCTGATATTTCCCTTTTCAAGAGGGAGAAGCTGCCATAACAATAGGCCATAAACTGTGTGGCTTGAGCATCAGAAATTTGTCTTATTTCTGGAGGCTGAGAAATCCAAGATCAAGGTGCTGGCCTATTCAGTTCCTAGTAAAGGCTCTCTTCCTAGCTTGCAGCTTTTCCCTATTCCTCATATGGCCTTTCCTTAGTATGTGTGTGGGGGTGGGAGGTGTAAGGAAATCTCTTCCTCTTCTCACAAAGCACTAATCACATCATGAGGGCCCTACTTTTATGCTCTAACTCTAATTACAACTCAAATGAAATTACATTACATCCAAATACCATCCATCAGCTTAGGGGTTAGAGCATCAACATAGGGACACATTTAGCCTCTAACAGTTTGATTTTATATCGGAAAGTTTCAACAACAAAAATTTATGTCATGTTGGAGAGTAAGTTTTCCTAAGTGCAACTTCTTTACCTTGTGTTTATACATTGCATCAAAGTCTGTTTAAAACTGTATTTTACTTTTAAAAGAAGTGAGCAGGGTGGCGCTAGTGGCTCAAAGAGGGAGGGCGCTGGCCCCATATGCCGGAGGTGGCAGGTTCAAACCCAGCCCCAGCCAAATATTGCAAAAATAAATAAATAAATAAATAAATAAAAGAGGTGAGTAAATTTTCTATTTAAAGAAATCGTGGTTTCTTTTGCAAAATGATCTTCTTTTGTAATCAGAATCTTATTCTATAATGATTAGAATGTGGATTAATTTTTTCAATTCTCTGTATGGAGGTGTGGACGCTCTTGCTGCAATTCTTATAGAGTATATATTTACTGCATAAAATGAAAATGTGGGCAAAAAGTCAGAAAATACATAAACTTTAAGTTCTTGTCAATCTACTTATAGCAACATAAGAAAATTTAAAAATAAGTATCTTTTTCTCGGATTTTATTAAAATCGTTGCCTCACATATACACACGCAACGGTTTTATCTATGTTCCCCTTGGCAGTAACAGCCGAAAGACAAAGTGTGAAGGTCACAGGAAGTGAGGAATAACTTTTAACGTCTGCTGTATCCTACATCCACGGACTAGCCCAAAAGCAGGCGGGAGGGAAAGGCTCTGCACGGTGCGGGTTTGTTCTGCGACTTCGCCGGCCTCACTAAAGCAGGAGCGAAACGCAGTGGCAGCTACCGTTCGTGATCACCCCCATAAGTGACGCCAATTGAACATACCCAGAAAAATCGCTGCTTTTAAACAGCCAGGAAATACTAGTTCTCTCTAACTAGGTTTTACATTTTCCTAATCTGCATGTATAATAAAACTAGATTTAAACAACAATAATAAAAGAGCCCCCCGGCGGACCGCGCAGCCTACAAGGAAACACAAGAATTTGGCCAACAGGAAGAGGAAACAACATCCAATCAGCGCCCGGTTCTCAGTGACCAATCACACCTCGCCTTGCATCGCTGAGCTGGGAAACACCGAGCTGTCTCCGTGGGTGTCCTGGCGTTTGGCTGGCTGCTGTGGTCTGCTCCTGTTTGCCACCTGGAGAGGCACCTCCCGAGGTTGCGTTTGTTACCTGAGCAGTAAGGGACGAGCAGTTAGTCCTTCTCTGTGTTTGCTGGATTTGCTTCCAGCCACTGCTCATGTAATGCACTCCCTTAACCAGGAAATTAAAGCATTCTCCCGGAATAATCTCAGGAAGCAATGCACAAGGGTGACAACGCTAACTGGAAAAAAAATTATAGAAACATGGAAAGATGCCAGAATTCATGTGGTGGAAGAAGTAGGCCCGAGCAGTGGGGGTGGTTGTGGTTATGTGCAGGACCTTAGCTTGGACCTGCACGTTGGCATTATTAAGCCATGGTTGCTCCTGGGTGAGTATATCGACTTGCCACTAAGGCTGTTAAGATCTTTAGCCACATTGCTGTCTTATTTTCCACCCTTATGTGTAATAGTCTTTATTAGCAGCTATCCTGCCAAAATAGTTCAAGTGTTTCCTGTTTGGGAGATGGAACGTCTGTCCGTTAGCCAGCTATAGACCTTTCTGATCCACAATGTACCCATATATTCTAGTGGCACTTGGCAGCGGGTATTTGAATTTTACCACGTAGAAAAGCTTTCTTCCGGTTTGTCCAACTTCTTTGAAGGATAACATATTGACATTGTGTTTTCTTGGATTATAAAAGATACAGATTTTTAAAAAATTACAAAGAATGTTTTTATCAGGATAAAAGTGACAAGGGTTACACTTAAACAAAACCTAATACTTGAAATAGTCATTCATAGGCTTGTTTGTCTACTTAGCTATTACAAACTATATGGAATATGCGCCTCTGTGGTCACATCTGTTCATGGTGTCTGTTTTTGAAGCTTTTAGAAGGGATATTATTTTATAGCTATTATCTGATGGTTTTAGGATTTCTTTTTATTTTATTTAATTATGCAAATATGGAGTCCTTATTCCAGCTAGTCCACAAATAGCAAATGAAACAAAGTTATAAAGTACAGATATTTTAATTTTGAAAGAATATGGTATTGTGTTCTTAAAAAACTACTCAATGTTTTTAGGAAGGTCTGAATTATTTTTCATTTATGAATAGAGAAATTAAGACTTGGAAATATTAAATGACTTGTCAATATTTATGCAGCCAAGGAACGCATTCTTAGATAGAACTGGGAGTCAGAAATAGCCAGGTACCATGTGAAGTACACCCAGAATCTCACTCCTTTGATAAGCCCTGTGAAGTAGGGGTCATCAACTTCATTTTATAAATGGGAGCTGGGATTTAAGATTGGTTACATAATTTGCATATGGTAACATACCTAGTAAATAACAGAGCTGAGTATTAAGCACAATGGTTCCTGCTCTCCATCATTTTACTAGACTGCTTCATGTAAATCAAATTTTCAGCCCTGCTCTGCCTCTAATTTAGTAGATTAGCTAGTGCAAGTCATTTATCCTCTTTGGTCTTTCAAAAAGCCATCAGTAAAGCTCAAGTAACAGTATCTATCTCAGGATTGTCCTGAGGTTGTTGAAAAAGGTTTCTGATACAAATCAAGTACTGTATACATAAAAGTTATTATTGTATTATGTATTATATGAATTATTATATAGGCTATCTTTAAATTCACCAAATAAATATCTCCAAGTAGTTTCTGCAGCCCAGTGAAAAATTATACCATATTCTTGTCAGATTAACAATGAAAAGTTAAGTGAGTCATTTAGCTGATCAGGAAAGTTTACCTAGGTCTTGCCTACGATTTCTAGAAAAGAAAATGCGTCCAACTATATTTTTCAATTACTTGGCTTCCACTATAATAATACTGATTTAAAATAATTGTGGTAGAACTTTCATTAATCATTCACCAATTCTGAGTTTTCATGTTATTTTTTAATGTGGATTTATCCAGTGTTCTCAGATTAGGGTTGGAATCCTCCTTAGGATTCTGGGAGGGGTCCTGAGAAGGACTTCTGAAACTAGTCCTAATAAGGTCTTCTCGAGATCAAAAGTTCAAGGCTAGCCTGGACAACACAGCAAGACCCTATCTCTATGACAAATATAAAAATCAGCCAGTCATGAAGGCATGTACTTGTAATCCAAGCTATTTAAGAGGCTGAGGTAGGAGGATCACTAGAGACCAACCTGGATGACAGAGCAAGACCCTGTCTCTAAAAACAAAAACATAAAACAAGTTTAACACAGACTGCCACATAAACCATCTATTTAAAATTAGAGAAAAGCTGGTGGTTATATCTAGACTCTAGAGAGAATTAACTTGAACTGAATACTAATAAGCATTAGGTGAAAAACACAAGCTGATTACCTGAAGTCCATTTGTGCTGACTTAAATTGTCCCTCACACTATTAACACTCATTTAATTTTCTCTTTTTTTTTCCACTGGGGCTGGGTTTGAACCCCCCACCTCCGGCATATGGGGCCGGTGCTCTACTCCTTTGAGCCACAAGTGCCGCCCCAATTTTCTTTTTTTTTTTTTTTGGTCAGGGCTGGGTTTGAACCCACCACCTCTGGCATATGGGGCTGGTACCCTACTCCTTGAGCCACAGGTGCCGCCCTTCATTTTCTTATTGTTGGAAAAGGCAGAGCATGCACACTGCTTTTCTTTTTCTTTTTTTTAAGTTTTGAGACAGAGTCTCACTCTATTGTCTGGGTTGGAGTGCAGTGACCTTATCATAGTTTACCGTAACCTCACACTCCTAAGCTCAAGCCACCCTCCTATTTCAGTCTTCATGCCCAGCTAATTAAAAAAATTTTTTGTAGAGATGGGGTCTTGCTGTTGCCCAGGCTGGTCTCAAACTGCTGGCCTCAAGCAAACCTGCTGCCTTTGCTAAGATTATGGGAGTGAGCTATGGGTTTGGCCTACAAGTTGCATTTTTCTGTCTCAAGAACACTAAATTTATAGCAATATAGACATATTCTGGAAGTCACTTTCAAAATAGGGCAGCTAACTCTGAAATATAATTGACCTGTGTTGGGAGATATGTATGTGTAGATGTGTGTATAAAGGATATGATCAAAACATCCAATGTTGATGAATACTTATAATAATAATGACAGTATTGGGTAAAAGAAGGGAAACAATTTCATTTATGTCATGGTTTAATTTTTGCTATTTTAAGAAGTAGATTAAAGTTATTATTTAAAAGATGGCATACATATTAAAATTTCAGTTAACGTATGAGAACCTATTTTTCTATAGAGATGGTGAGGACTTCCTATAGTAGAAAACTGAGACTTAAAAAAAATTATGAAGTATTTCAAATGTATAGAAAATTACAGAAAATAATATAACAATTATGTTTCCACTATCCAGCTTTAACAAATGTTAATATTTTGATAGGCTAACTTTTAAGTAGAGTAAAGTTGAATGTGGGCTCAGTAAGGAGCCTGTCAGCTTGGTATTAACAAGACGATATTGGCCAACACCATGCTTGCTGGCTTTAGAACTACCTAAAGACAGGTAATTACAGTTGGCTGATTTCCCGGATAGGGTAAGGTAAGAAAAATGCCATTTATGAAATGGAACCAAATTTAGGAAAGTAAAATGCCTGAAATCCTGAAGTATAAATGCCCTGTTTTTTCAATTGTGAAATTTGCTTTACTTGAACTAGTTATTCTCCCATAGAAACTTGCTGATTAACTAGAGCCAGTTTCCAGGTGAGACATCTAGGAGGCTGACTGACAGGAAGGAACTGTAGAAGGGCACAACAGCATTTGCGCTAAACTTTTGGGTGTTCCCAAATCAGCTAGCACTAAGTCATCTTGTGGGTATCTTATTTTCTTTTCTTTCTTTTTTTTTTTTGAGACGGAGCCTCAAGCTATCCCCCTGGGTAGAGTGCCATGGCACCACAGCTCACAGCAACCTCCAACTCCTGGGCTCAAGCGAGTCTCCTGCCTCAGCCTCCCAAGTAGCTGAGACCACAGGCGCCCGCCACAATGCCTGGCTATTTTTT
>CAUYQV010195888.1:0-11456 GCA_963574575.1 Galagoides demidoff
ACTGAGAAAATGACATGAAGGCTGTGTTGATCAGTTTGATGGAAGTATTTCGGATTGCATGCGAAAACCCCACACTGTACCCCAGAAGTGCATTAATGTACATAGTTACCATTCAATAAAATTAAAAATTAAAAAAAAAAATTTTAGACATGACATGCAGTAGTCCTGAGTATTTTTGTGTAGTTGAGAACTCAGTAGTTCTTTCTTCTTTTCTGTATGGAGAGTCAACCATTTTGGTACCATTTGCTGGAACTGTCATTTCTTCCCATTTGATTTCCTTCATACCTTTTTTAAAATTAACCATAAATGAAAGGTTTTAAGTCTGAACTCAATTCTGTCTTATCGACTGTATGTCTTAGTGTCTTTATTACTATACCTTTATAATAAGACTAAAGTCTGGCTGTGTAACTTCTCCAATTTTCTTCCTTTTCTAATGGCTTTGGCTGGCGGGCATGGTGGTTCATGCCTGTAATCCTAGCACTCTGGGAGGCTGAAGCAGGTGGATTGCTTGAGCTCAAGATTTTGAGACCAGCTCTGGCAAAAGTGAGACCCTCTTTCTACTCAAAATAGAACAAAAACTGATGCAAGAGGATCGCTTGAGCCCAAGAGTTGCAGGTTGCTGTGAGCAATGATGCCAAGGCACTCAACCCAGGGCGACAGCTTGAGACTCTGTCACAAAACAAAACAAAACAAAACAAAACTTGGTATTGGCAGGTATAGCTGTCCATATTCTCTGAATTTCCATACATATGTTAGGATGAGGTTGTCAGTTCCACCAAGAAAAAAAAAAAGAAGACAGACCTGCCAGGTCAGTTTAAGGGAAAGCTGCTCTTTAGTAGTTTTTTGCAATTATGAATATTGTATAGAATCCCATCTAATAGACTATCTTCAACATTTCTCCCCCATGGTTTATAGCTTTAGGGTATATATTTGTACCAGTTTATTAAAAATTATTCTTTTTGGTAGTATTGTGAATGGAATAGCTTTTAAATAGAATTCAGATGTTTCATTGGCAGTGTATAGTAATGACTACATCTAGCATCTGATGTGAAGCTGATTTATTCAGCTAGTTTTAAAATTTATTTTTTAGGGTTTTGTTGCCTTCAGTAACCACATTTTACTTCGTATTCTATGTGCCTTCATTTTTCCTGCTCTGCCATGCTGGCTGCAACGTTAGTGTGGTTTTGGAAGTGGTGGGAGTGGTCGCCCTCAACTGACCACGACTGCGGGAAAAACCGTCTAGCCCCTCCCCATGAAGGATGGTGGCTGTTAGTGTTCCCTGGAGCCCTCTGTTCATTGACACAGAGAATAGAAACTGAAGATGGAATGATTCGCTTGAAGGGAGGTTGAGGCTCTATCAGGCACAACGACTACTCATCTTTAATTATCATATAGTCTAAAACATTCAGTACAAATTTAATACAGTTAAAAAGAAGAAAAGTAAGATTAGGAAACTGCCATTAAGATTCCAATTCAGTAGGATTACTGCTGAGCACATATACATTTGATCTTATTTGGGGTTAAACCATAAGGGTGCCAGGTTGTCTGCTTTGTCAGCCCATTTCCCTAAACCAACAATATAGGAATAAAATGGAAACAGCACAGGGAGAGCTTTTAACTGCCTTCTGAAGGTGTACAGTACCCCATGCTCAGACATGGTAGTTTAGCTTCGTGTGCTCCTCGTGAAAAAATGGCTCTGAGATGGAATTCTTTTTCTCTGAGAACTTGCCTGGGCCTGCAGAAATGCAGAAACATTATCATAAAAGAATACGAGGGAGAGCCAGCCAGAATAAGAGGGAGAGCCTCTCACCAGCTTCTTCACAGGACTCCCCGGTTATTCACCACCACCACTGGCAGCTGACTCCCAGATAGAACCCCTTCAGACCCCTGCCAGTGGGCTCTCCACTGGCTGTATGTGCTCTTGCCCTCAGCCATCATCATGAGGCGGCTCCACCCATTCTCCTGGCTATATCATTCATATTAAACTTTCCTTCCTTCCTGGGCAATGCTCCTTGTCTCAGTTAAATGGTTTTCCATGTAGTGGATAACCAGACAAGGTCAAACCCCATCTGGGCCTCTGAAGCCTCTCAAGAATTAGAGTGATATGACATTTCTCCTGCAGAGACAGTGAAGTCACCTGTCACTTGTATGTAGGTGACTGTGAAGCACTGACAAGACCCAGCTTGGTTTTTGCTGTTCAGCACAGGGAAGAAGCACCCAGGCATGGGACGTGTTTATCAATAAAGAAGCACTATACAAGGGCAGGGCCTATGGCTCAGGGGGTAGGGCACCGGCCCCATATAGCAAGGGTAGTAGGTTCAAACTTGGCCATGGCCAAACTGCAACAAAAAATAGCCAGCACTGTGGCAGGCACCTATAGTTCCAGCTACTTGGGAGGCTGAGGCAAGAGAATCGCCTAAGCCCAGGAGATGGAGGGTCCTGTGAGCTATGACACCATGGCCCTCTACCATGGTGACAAAGTGAAACTCCCGTTCTCCACATATCACCATTGGGCAATTGCAGCAGTGTGATGACAGGTCACCAACCTCCAACTTCTAAGCTCTACTGATTCTCCCTCCTCATCCTTCCACGTTGCTGAGAGGACAGGTACCCACAGGACAGGGTTTTCAATCAACTTATTATGGTTTTCAATTTTTACTATTTGTAATAATGGGAAATACATTATGTGTAGGAGATTTTCTTGAAGAACATCAGATGTATCAGACACAGACAACTGACATTTGAGAAAGATGGCTTTTCAGCTTTGTTTTTACTTTGTAATTTCATACCTTGAAAATAAATCTTTTCTGCCAAATATTGTAGTAAAACTCATCCTTTAGAAAAATGTGAGTGGATATTCTTGTCATGCGCATCCTCCCTGCACAGACCTGAGACTGCGCATACTCCAGTTTTAGAAGCAGGTAGTACCGTGGTACTTAATCTGAGCAGCTAAAGGAAATAATGAATGAAGAAAAGTATCACTGTTAATTTTTGAAAGCAAGTTATTAAAAGTGGCTCTATAGGGACAGTTATAAAAGAATATCAAAAGAGTTTCTCCCTTCCAAGGGAGACTTATTCAGGTCAAAAATGCAGAAATTGTATTATTTACCCAAGTACATTTTCCTGTTTTCAGAAGGACTGTGGGCACATTGGGTCCTGTTGGCCTGTGTTATTTATGGCCGAGAGGCTCAGAGTGAGATGCCAAAGTCTGGGGAACAAGCAGGGTGGCAGTCAGAGGAATGGTGGATGTGGCCTCCAGCACAGCTTGGCTGTCTGACTCCCAGAGCCCATACTGACATCAAATTTAAGTGAGCCCTGATGCAATCTGCCTCTGCCTCCCAGGCACTGAATCGGTCCTGAGATTGCACATGGCCTGTTTTCCTGGGATTTGAGGGTGTTGCTGGACTACTGAAATAGGGGGTTCTCTGACAGGGCAGAGAGGCAGCTGGGAGGCTACCAGGAGCCACATTTCAGGTCCCCTTCCTATTGCCTGCCCAGGATTTGGAGACCTAATGTCCCAGGAATCACTATGCAACAGGGCCTGAGGCTGGCCAGGGACCCATAGCCACAGGCTCTTTGCATGTGTGCATAGGACTCTCTTTTCTGTGTTCTCTCCTAATCCGCTAGGCTGTCACCTGTTGTTTTGACAGACCTACTTCAAGGACTGGAAGCAGAACCAAAATTCTTCCTCACAATGAAGATAATTGTCTGCAGCCCTCTAGAGTGGAGGAAAAAACACAGGATGCTGACAAGTTCTTCATGGGAGATGAGGAACAGGACCTGTGGAGAGGGAGGTAGCAAAGACTGGATTCTGGGGTCTCTTAAGGGTCCTTCCTCCCCTCCAAATCCAATAGACCCCAACCTGTTCCCAGAGTTGGATATAAACAGCTCCTTCTCTAGAAAATAGGGCTTGATTTACGTCCCTGTCCTCAACTTCTATTAGAATGACTCTCCTCCTTTTCTGTGTCAAACTCTTCAAAGAAACTAGCTGCAGCAATTATGTGGGTGACTAAGCCACTCCACGTCATGCACTTGGGCAACCCTTTCTGAGTACAGGTGGTGGCAGGAAGACCCCTCCATTTTATCTTTTTTTTTTTTTTTTTTGAGACAGAGCCTCAAGCTGGGATTCCGTCCCAAGATGACGGCCGAGTAGAAGCTTCTGTGCAGCTGGGCACAGTGAATGGGGAGAGAAGACTCCAGGCTATCTGGCTGGTGGGTTTTGCCCAGAGGCTTCCCTTTGGTGACACAGGAAGTCAGCGAGAATCTTCTGGACCCCATGAGGAGGACAGAAGCAGTGGAAAACTGGCAAGTGGTGGGTGCATTTGTTCAGTTGGAGGCTGCCCACAGTTGTAACCATAGCAACAGCAAGACTGTAAGCAGGAAAAGCTTTACCTGTGGGCTGTTTTGATTGTTTTGGACTTGGGCACTTGATTGAACTGCCTTGGGAGATCTTGGGCAGGTGAGCGAATGACTTTGGGCATTGTCTTGGGCCCCAGACTGAGTCGCTGAGCCAGAGGGGAGCTAATATCATTTAGCTGTGGGCTGCCTGCACAGCTACTGTGGGCTGTGTGGCTGCCCCTGTGTGTTACAGCATGGGGATAGGCCAGGAGACTTTGACCGAGTAATTTAATGCCTGAGCTGCCCAAACTCGTGCAACAAAGAAGAGAGAGAAAGTAGAATATTTACTGACAGAATTATGGGAATCTATGAAGCATTCAAACCTAGGAGTAGTACGTATCCCTGAGGGGGAAGAAGAATGCCCCAGAGGAATGGAAGCTATTCTAAAGAATATTGTAAATGAAAACTTCCCAAATATCACCAAAGATTTTGGCATACTCCTTTCAGAGGGGTACTGGTCCCCTGGTCGCCCCAACTCCAATATAGCTTCTCCAAGGCACATAGTGATAAAACTACCTAAAATCAAGACAAAAGAAAAGATTTTGCAAGCTGCTAGGAGTCCAGTCTGCTGAGACAAGGGCCAGCACCAGGCCAGTGCCAATGGTCAAGCAGCACTTGAGCTCCCGAGCCTCACAGGGATTCTCCTCCCTTTGCCACCAATTCTGTACTCTGACCTCCCTCAGGGGCCAGGGCCACAGTCACTGGGCCTGGTAGTCACTTCCCAGCCCTGCCTGTTCCCTGCAGGCACCAATGGCAATGGTGCCCCTGTTGGTTCAGCAGGAGGGGCAGCTCTGAGTGTGCACGGGAGAAGCCTCTGTCCAGGCCACAGAGAAGATGCCAGGGACCAAAACAAGACAGATAAATGGACTAAAAAACCGAGTGCTCGTGTTACAGCCCCCACTCCTGAAGGCAGCTTCACGTGGGACAGGGCTTGGCAAGGGTGTTTGGGTTGGGCCCTGATCCAACCACTCACATCCTTAGAAGAAGGGGAGTTCCCACATGGAGGTGAGGCCTGGCCTGACTGCCACAAGAGAGGCCAGTCAGACTCCCCGCAGCACCTCCACACCAGACTTTTGGCTCCAGAACTGGGAGCCAGCACTTGTGGTGCTGTGCAAACAGCCAGGGCAGTCTTCAAATCAGATGACAACACTGCATAAGCCCCATGCCACTGATTCAGATGAGGACTGCACCGGGAGGTACACTTCTGCAAAGTCCCAAAGTTTGAACAGCAGATGTCCCCCAGAATACCATGTCCCCTGTTGGCCTGGCCTCCTGACAGACTGAGGCATGCCAACATGCTAGGCAGAGGGGCTGTGCCGAGTTCCTGCAGTCCCTACCCAGGCATAGACAGAATCACAGGCTGTAGGGAAAGGTATGGGGAGCCGCAATGGACTGGAAAGACCCAGGGGCTGACAGCATGCAAAGCCTGAACTTTTGACCAGATTCTGGGTTTGTCACTTTGAGGATAACTGAAGAATTATGAGATGGAGGCCCAGGAAAATGTGCACCCATAGTGAGCCATGTGTCACAAGGGAAGCCACACCAGGGCAGCTCTGCTGGGGCTGGGAGAAACTGAATTCATTATCAAAAATCATCCTACAAAGGAACCATGAAGAAAATATTAGCTAAATCTAGAGTGCAAGCATTCCCTCATGAAATGTTCTTGTTTCTCTGACCAGTCAAAGGCTTGAGAGCAAAAAGGAGATTGGGAGTCCTATATGATTCTCAGTATGATCTGAGCATCTGAGGAAAGTCTTCTTTAGAAAACTGGGGAAATGGCAATATGGACATCAAAGAATATTTGATATTAAGAAGTTGTCATTAATTTTTCAGTGATATCAAATAGGATAGTGGCTATAAAAATAATATCCCTTTTGGACACAAACTAGGGCCTTTCCAGGTGAAATCTCATGATGTCAGAGATTCTTAGAGTTACTCCAGTATACATGTGAGACAAAACAAGACACTTTAATTGTTAAAGTGGGGTGACTGGTACTTGGGGTTCATTTTATTACACTCTACTTTTTTTGAAAGCTGAAAGATACCAGAGTCACAAGTTTAAGGACGAAGAACATCTACTTTGTAGGTTGCTGAGTCACCGAGGGATGGTGTGCACCCCACGGAGCCGAGGGCAAAGGTCTCGCTGTGCCATTTCCCTGCCGTGCCTGGCCATCGACACACACCTGACACTCCACTCCACTCCACTCCACTCACCAAAGGCCTGCAGAAAGGAGCCTCTGCTGGGACCATGAGGCACAGCTGTAAACTGTGAGCCTCTGCCAGGACCATGAGGCACAGCTATAAACTGTGAGCCTCTGCCCAGGACCACGAAGCACAGCTGTACACTGTGAGCCTATGCCCGGGACCACTAGGCACAGCTGTAAGCTATGAGCCTCTGCCTGGGACCAGGAGGCACCGTTGTAAACTGTGAGACTCTGCTCAAACCACTAGGCACAGCTGTAAACTGTGAGCCCCTCCATGGGACCACAAAGCACAGCCATAAACTGCTTCTGTGTGTAGAGGAAGGCTCTAGTGAGGAGTAAAATATCCTCCTTTTAGAAACATGATTCCAGTTCCCAGGAGCATCAGATACAGGCTAGTTTTCAGCAGATCAGTGATGTGGCAGTGACCCTTGGGAGACCAGGTTTCCCATCAACTGTCATGGTCACCTGTGTGTGGCATACACCACCCTGACCAGACTAACCTGGAAGACCAGAGCAGATGCAGGGCCTCCCCATCCTCTTCTGGGCCTAGTGTCCTAACTGGCCAGTTGTGACTTATCCACGAGCAGAGGCCCCAGGAGGAACTCAAACATGAAATCTCCACATTGCGATGAGCAGGCCATGTGAGAGCTGACTGGATAGCCCTGCTGTGTCTGGGAATGGATTCCACACACAGGCAGAGGCTCAGATGGGTGAAGATGTCAGCTCTATATTGTAAGCCTTCAGCATTTTGTAAAAAGCTCTTTCTTAGTAGAACTTGCCATTATTTCCTGGCCAACACAAATCGTTCCTTAGTGCATTGCGGGAAGAGCAGAAGTGATCCAAGCCTGCAACCTCTTCTTGCTGCTCAGGAGCACTTGTGCTCCACTCCTCTTACCTTTTCTGTCACCTTAAGCCTGTCGCACTCTCCCTTTAGTGACATGGGGGCTGGATGAGCTCCATGTAGGCAGTGCCACCCTTCTCACTAGGACCTAGAGCATGGAGCAGCAAGAGCACCAGAGGCTGGCAGGGGCACCTACCACCAGAGAGGGACAGTCCACCCCAGGATGGAACAAGGGCAGCATTGCCAACATCCCCAGAGCAGCTGCACTGAAAGCGGCAGGCCACACTCAGTGAAAAGGATACAACATAGGTCAAAAGTTGCTAATCTCTGTGAAGAAAGGGAATAAAAATTCCCAATGTGGTCACCAAAAGGGTGAGAAAATTATCCCAGGACACAATCTGATAGAAGTTTAGGGGCCAGGACTAGCCATTCACTCAAGGGATGGGGCACAGAAAGCATAGCTTTGTTATAGCCTGGACCTGTAGTGCAGCTGAGATCTTTGCTGAGGGCATTGATGGGGCCTGCACTGCAACTGGGGCCAAGGCCAAGGATGGGGCTATGACCTAGGATGGGGCACACACTGGGGCTATGACCATGTCCGGTGATGGGGCCATGGCCGGTGATGGGGCCATGGACGATGATATGGCTATGGCTGAGGATGGGCCCATGGCTAAGGATGGGTTCATAGCTAAGTCTGGTCACTAGGACTGAGAGCACTGCCTGGCAAGAGCACCAGAGGCTGGCAGGGGCACCTGCCACCAGAGAGGGACAGTCCACCCCAGGATGGAACAAGGGCAACATTGCCAGGGTCCCCAGAGCAGCTGCACTGGAAGCAGCAGGCCACATCCAGTGAAAAGGATATAACATAGGCCGAAAGTTGCAAGTCTCTGTGAAGAAAGGGAATAAAACTTCCCAATGTGGTCACCGACAAGGTGAGAAAATTAGCTCAGGACACAATCTGATAGAAATTTAGGGGCCAGGACCAGCCACTCGCTCTGGGGATTGAGTGCAGATAGCGCAGCTTTGCTGAAGCCCAGGCCTGCAGTGTGGCTGAGATCTGTACTGAGGGCATTGATGGGGCCCACACTGGAGCTGGGGCCATGGCTGGTGATGGGTCCATGGTCGAGGATGGGACCACAGCCAGTGATAGGGCCATGACCAAGGAGGGCACCATGGCCAGTGATGGGGCCATGGCTAAGGATGAGGCCAGTGATGGGGCCACAGCCGAGGATGGGGCCATGGCTGAGGATGGGCCCATGGCTAAAGATGGGTCCATAGCTAAGTCTGGTCACTAGGGCTCAGGATCCTGGTCACCAGGATCTCAGTGTAGCTGAGATCTGTGCTGAGGGCGTAGATGGGGCCTGCACTGGAGCTCAGGCCACAGCCGAGGATGGGGCTACGACATTGGATGGGGCCCACACTGGGTCTAGGGCCATGGCCGGTGATGGATACATGGCCAAGGATGGGGCCACGGCCAAGGAGGGCACCATTGCCAGTGATGGGGCCATGGTTAAGGATAGGTCCATAACTAAGTCTGGTCACTAGGACTCAGACCACTGAGTGGCAAGAGCACCAGAGGCTGGTTGGGGCACCATTCACTCTGGGGATGGGGTGCAGAAAGTGCAGCTTTTCTATAGCCCAGGTCTGCAGAGTGGCTGAGATCTGTGCTGAGGGTGTTGTTGGGGCCTGTACTGGAGCTTGGGCCATGGCCGAGGATGGGGCCCACACTGAATCTGAGACCATGGCAGGTGATGGGGCTACGGCAGGTGATGGGGCCATGGCTGGTGATGGGGCCATGGCTAAAGATGGGGCCAGTGATGGGGCCATGCCCAAGGATGGGCCATGGCTGAGGATGGGTCCTTGGCCAAGGATTGGGCCACGGTTGGTGATGGGGCAATGGCTAAGGATTGGTACATGACTAAGTCTGGTCACTAGGACCCAGGCCACTGAGTGGCAAGAGCGCCAGAGGCTGGCAGGGGCATCTGCCACCAGAAAGGGAGAGTCCACCCCAGGACAGGACTAGGGATGGCATTGCCAGGGGCCCCAGAGCAGCTGCACTGGAAGTGGCAGGCCAAACCCAGTGAAAAGGATACAACATAGGCCGAAAGTTGCCAATATATGTGAAGAAAGGGAATAAAAATTCCCAGTGTGGTCACCGACAGGGTGAGAAAATTAGCCCAGGACACAATCTGATAGAAGTTTAGGGGTCAGGACCAGCCATTCACTCTGGAGATGGGGCGCAGAAAGCACAGCTTTGCTGCTGCCTGGGCCTGCAGTGTGGCTGAGATCTGCGCTGAGGGCTTTGATGGAGCCTTCGCTGGAGCTGGGGCCATGGCCAAGATGGGGCCCACATTGGGGCTGGGGCCATGACCAAGGATGGGCCCACGGCCAGTGATGGGGCCACGGCCAGTGATGGGGCCATAGCCGGTGATGGGGCCATGCAGAAAATGGGCCCATGGTGAGTGATGGGGCTATGGCATACAAGGGTGCCATGGCTGGTGATGGGGCCATAGCCAGTGATGAGGCCATGGCCAAGGCCAGGGGAAAGGCCACAACTGGTCTGAGGCTGGGCCTCCCAGGACAACCCATCTGAGGCTCTTGCCATAGCAGTCCATCTGCAAGACAAAGAAAAGGGAGAAGGATGCCTTTGTCATCCCTGGATGGATAACAAGGGATAGGCCACAGCTCCCATCACCCTCGTCAGGGAGTCCCTGGGACAGATCCATTATCCAGGCCCAGGACAGAGGCCCGTGACCCTTGCCCAGGCCACTTCTGCAGCAGTTCCACTGGGATTGGGATTCAGGTAGTGGGTACTGCACAATCACCCAGACCACATCCATGGAAATCAGCTCTCCAAGGAGGTGAATGGTACCTGGGGGCTGAGGAACCCCCAGGAGTCCAGTCACCCACATCTGTACTCCTTCAGTGGACCCACAGGGTTTCATAGGTCTGGGGAGGCCCTTGCCAAACACATGTAGCAGTGACTAGGGGGTCATTCACAAAGTGTAGTGACTCATCAGAGAAAGGCCACACAGTGCAGTGGGCTCGCCCTGGAGAGACAGAGACCAGGAAGGAAAAGAGGGCAAGCAACCCCATGGCATACTGTGGCCACACACCAGAAATCCTCCTGAAAATCTTTCTGCTGATTTCCCATAAGGAAGGCCCACAGGTCCAGAGGATTCTACGTCACCCAGACTATGTCAAGTGGCAGGTGGACAGTGGCTTGAAGGGAACCTCCACAGCCACTCTGGCCAGGGTTGGGGGGCACTTGTTGGGAGAGGAAAGGAGTTATGGGGAGGGGAGTGGAAGATGTTTCCCAGATGAAAACTTGAAGACACTGAAGTTGTAGGAAATTGGGCCAGGCTATGCCTTGTGCAAAGTCTTTTGCTATCCCTTTACAAAACTATAGAAGGCAGTGCCTGTTGCTCAGTGGGTAGGGCACCTGTCACATACACAAAGGGTAGTGGGTTCAAACCCAGCCTGAGCCAGTTAGAAACAATGACAACTGCAACAACAAGAAGAAGAAGAGCTGGGCATTGTGGGAAGCTCCTGTAGTTCCAACTACTTGAGAGGCTGAGGCAAGAGAATCACTAGAGCTCAAGAGTTTGAGGTTGCTGTGAGCAGTGATGCCATAGAACTCTACCAAGTATGACAGCTTGAGACTCTGTCTCAAGAAAAAAAAAAAGAACTACAAAAGATGAAGTTGACATAATGTTACTTCAGGAATGGGCAGAGATGCTGAGAAGTATCTAGAATTCTTTGTTTGTGAAGACACATTTCAGCTGCTGGGTGTGACCTCATTCCTCCCTGGTTCTCTGGATGAGACTCCAGGCAGCCACAGGACCACAGGCCCTGGGACTTATTCAGGTCCGATAAGAATGTCCTGGGACATTTGAGTATCACAGTAATGACACAGACCAAGGCGTCACAGAAGGAGTGAGAACATAGAAAGGCAACCTGAAGCACTGAAAAACACAAACCCCAGTTAAAAACAAAGTCCAAGTGAAAGTGCC
>CAUYQV010195893.1:0-18264 GCA_963574575.1 Galagoides demidoff
TCTGGGCTTGGTGTTCCTTCCACTGGACCATTGGAGAGCTACGTTACCATTTACTCCCTTTTTTTTTTTTTTTTTTGAGACGGAGCCTCAAGCTATCCCCCTGGGTAGAGGGCTATGGCATCACAGCTCACAGCAACCTCCAACTCCTGGGCTCAGGTGAGTCTCCTGCCTCAGCCTCCCTGACTACAGGCGCCCGCCACAATGCCCGGCCATTTTTTGGTTGCAGCCATCATTGTTGTTTGGCGGGTCCGGGCTGGGGATTTGAACCCACCACCTTAGGTGTATGTGGCTGGCGCCTTAGCCGCTTGAGCCACAGGCGCCGAGCCCATTTACTCCCTTTTTAAAATTCCTTTTTTTTTTTTTTTGAGACAGAGTCTATGTCACCCTGTGGTGTGGCATCACAGCACACAGCAATCTCTAATTCTTGGGCTTAAGTGATTTTTTCACCTTAGCCTCCCAAGACTGCAGGCACCTGCCACAACATCTGGCTATTGTTGTTGTTGTTGTTGTTATTGTTGTTGCAGTTGTCATTGTTGTTCAGCTGGCCTGGACCAGGTTCAAACCCTCCCGCCTTGGTGTATGTGGCTGGTGCCATAACCACTGTGCTATGGTAGCCGAGCTACTTACTCCCTTTATTAGTGATGTTCAACTTCTAGTGTGCATAGAGATAATCAGAATAACTGTTATAAATGCATGTTCCCAGGTGAACCGTTAGTATTCTGATTCAGTAGTTCTGGCTTGGGGCTCAGGAATATGAATTTTTAACAAGACCCTCCAGGTGAGTCTGATGCAGGTGGTCCAAGGATCAACTCTGTCAGAAGGCAGTGGTGTTCTGGGGCTGGCGCATAGTGGCTTCTGAACAGCAGTTGTAGGATATTCAGGAATATAGCTTGAAATTAGCCACCCATGAATTAGAGCGGGAATATTTACACCATAGAAATAGGCAAAGACTAAAACTCAGGTGGTTTCCTCTTTTTCTGGAGAGCTGGACAATCAACAT
Source organism: Galagoides demidoff (assembly GCA_963574575.1). Taxonomy (NCBI): domain Eukaryota; kingdom Metazoa; phylum Chordata; class Mammalia; order Primates; family Galagidae; genus Galagoides; species Galagoides demidoff. Next base: position 1,001 of record CAUYQV010195893.1, read on the forward strand.
TTCCATGGCATTGAATCACGTTATCTTGGTTTTTGGCCTAATTGCTTTTAGACTTAGCTTTCTGAGTTAACTTTTTACTTTGCAATAATTATGGATCCAGAGGAAGTTGCAAAAATATTACAGATCCTATGAACTCATCATTGCTGTTTCGCTTTGTTTTGTTTTTGTAGAGGGTCTTGCTCTGTTACCTAGACTGGAGTGCAGTGGCACGATCTTAGCTCCATGTAGCCTCAAATTCTGGGGCTCAAGCCATCCTCCTGCCTTAGCCCCCTGAGTAACTGGGATTGCAGGAGTATGCCACCATGTCCAGTTCATTTTCTTTTTTCTCTTTTTCTTTATAGACAGGATTGTGCTATGTTGCTTAGACTGGTCTTGAACTCTTGGCTTAAAGGGATCCTCCTGCCTCAGCCCACTGAGTAGCTGGAACTATAGACATATGCCACTATGCCCAGCTAACTTTTTTATTTTTTGTAGAGATGTTTTTTCCCCCCCTGGTTAATATAAGGGTAGCTATGATTAGGTTACATTGCATTTGTTAGGAAAAGTCTGGGTTGTATTTGAGTCCTTCACCCAGGAGCTGTGCTGCCATATCCCCTACACTGTACCTGTTAGGTGGAAGCTTACTGAACCCCTTTTCCCCCTTTCTCCTCCCCCTTCTTGAATTAAGTTGTGTTTTTCCCTTGTTTGAGTCTGTAGTTGTTCATCTACTAGTTTCTTAAATTCCTGAGCTCAAGTGATCCTCCTGCTTTGGCCTCTCAGAGTGGTAGGACCACAGGCTCAGGAATCAAGAGTCAGATGTGGTCCATACATCCTGAATTAAAGTAGCCTGTACTATCAGAGAAGTAGGCCATTGGATGTATAGTAGACTTTTAGCTAGCCGACTCTTGCCTTGTTATGGCCAAATTTTAACTGGAACCTTACATTTACTTTTTTTTTTTTTTTTTTTTTAATATTTTGTAATGGGCAGGCACAGTGACTCATGTCTGTAATCCTAGCACTCTGGGAAGTTGAAGTAGGAGGATCACTTGAGCTCAGGAGTTTGAGACCAGCCTGAGTAAGAGCGAGACCCTGTCTCTGCTAAAAATAGAAAAATTAGCTGGGTGTTGTGGTGGTCACCTGTAGCCCAGGTATTCAGAAGACTTAGGCAGAAGAATAGCTGGAGCCCAAGAGTTTGAGGTTTCTGTGAGCTAGACTGATGCCACTGCATGCTAACCTGGGGCAACAGAGTGAGACTCTGTCTCAAAAAATTTTATTTTTTAATTTCAAAATACATATTGGGGGTAAAAGTGTTCTTGTTACATCAGTGACTTGTATAATGCCGAAGTCAGGACTTTCAGTGTGCCCCTCACTGTGGGTAAGTGTTTATCTCCCCACCTTCCCAACCCTCCCCGCCTGAGTTCCCAGTGTCCTTTGCACCACTTTATGAACTCGTGTGCCCACCTTTTAGCTCCCACTTATTAGTGAGAACATGAGGTGTTTGGTTTCCATTCCTGAGATATTTCACTCAGGGTAAAGGACTCCAGTTCTGTCCAAATTGCTGCAAATGACAGGATTTCATTCCTTTTGATGGCTGAGCAGTCCTCCATGGTATATATTAATATATACTGCAGCATTCCTTACTGGTTTACAAGGTTGAACATCTTCTCATGCTCTTATTTGCCTTCTAAATTACTTCTTTGCTGAATGTCTATTCATATGTTTTGCCTTTTTTCTAATTAGAATTTTTACTGTTGAGTTCTAAGAATCTTTTCTATATTCTAGATACTAATTTGTGTTTTATTAGATATACTATTTCTCCCAGACTGTAGATTGTTTTTCATCCTCTTTAGCAGGATTTTCCCCCAAAATTTTGATGAAGTCCAGTTTCCTCAATATTTCTTTCACGAATTGTGCTTTCGGTGTCACGTCTAAGAACTCTTTGCCTTAGATTTAGTTGTATTATCACAGGCTCTGTCATTTCAAAACCTGTTGTAAGAAACAGACATACTCAGTGACTATATTTATTGTAAAACATGATAGATTGTCACTTCTGCTACTCGAGATCTCCTTCATGAAATTCTAGGTGAAGGATGACATTTAGAACAGTGTTTCTCAAACTTTAATGTTCAAATAAATCCCTTGGCATCTTCTTAAATGCAGATTTTTACACAGTAGGTCCAGGTTTGGCTTGAGGTTTTTCATGTCTAGCCAGCCTCCTCCTGGTGCTGATGCTGCTGGTGTAAGGGGCACACTTTGATCAACCAGGGTTTTAGAATTCAGCATCCCTGCAGCTGTCTGGCATACCTATCTAGGAGAATGACATAGTAAACTGTATCTTTATTTTCACTGGGACAAAGAAGACCAGGTCAGGATGCACAGCTAGAACACACCAGCTGACTTGTTTGGTTTTTGTGTTTTTCTTTCTTGCTTTCTTTTTTTTGAGACAGATTCTCACTCTGTTGCCCTCAGGAGAGTGCCATGGCATCATAACTCACAGCAACCTCCAACTCCTGGGCCCAGGCAGTTCTCTTGCCTCAGCTTCCTGAATAGGTGGGACCACAGGCACCTGCCACAATGCCTGGCTATTTTTTGTTGCAGGTTGGCCAGGGCTGGGTTCAAACCTGCCACCCTCAGTATATGGGGCCAGTGTCTTACCCACTGAGCCACAGGCACCACCGGTGTTCTTATTTTCCTTGGTTCCAGTTTTCTGGTTTTATTTTTTGATCTTGTTTCTGTATATGTATGCTTATAAATCCCCTTAAAACCTTTCTAGATGGAGGAAAACTTGAAAGAATAAATGGTCCACTTAGAAAGGGAGGCTTCCTTGGTCCCGTGTACTCAGCATACACGCTGTGGTGGTGTGTTTTTACTCAGGGCGTGGTCTCATCCGCTATGCTTTCCATTACACTTCTCTGTAAATGTGTTTCTAAGTCATTTTGTACATCTGTGGATGTTCTACTTCTTCCAACTAGATGATACATTTTCTAGGATAGGGACTGTCCCTTTTATTGCTTTTATAGTCTCCCACTGATCCTGGAACATTTGTCTGCACTGGGTGGTGCAGGGCAGAGGACAGGACTGGACGGGGTTCTCTGGGAAACACATGAAGTTGACGCTGCACGCATCCCACCAGCCTGTAGGACTTGACTTTGACCAGCTGTTCTACACTTGCTTGGGATGGTTAGTCTTGTTGGCCAAACACCAGTCCTCAAAGGTCCTGTGGGCTCAAGGGCAGGTGATTAAATTCTACACCCTTTTTGGGGAAATCTCTCACACCTGGGAGGTCTTCAGGACTGTAAGACATTCTTCTTTTAGTCTCCTCCACCTGCAGAGGCAGGGATTGTGGTAGAAGGGACCAAATGGCTGATATTTTCCTGGATTTCAGGGAACTTGATGTTACAGCCAGTGCTGTGTCAGGATCCCTCAAGGTGGTAGGGATGTGGATCCTGTGGACATGGAGTCCCGGGGGATGGTGCCCATCTGTGTGGGCTCTATACCAGCTCTAAGGAGCCTATACGCTGGGGAGCATGAGCTGTCTAGGGAGAGGCTTGCTTCACCCCTAAACGTTGTGTAAAACTTCCCACCCTCTGTATACCGTCTTCCCGTCTCCACATGCGTTGCTCTGCCTTTTGGCCAGTGCAGTGGTCTCTTACTGGTCCCCTGGTCTCCAGGGTCACCTCCTTCCACTGCATTCTCCAGGGGCTGGTGCGGTGATGGCCCTGAAGGGCGAATCTGGCCATGTGAGAAGCATTAAGTTATTAAGAGACCATGTGATGAGCTCCACGCTCCTTAGCTGACTTTCACGGCCCTCTGGCTTTGAGCCCCCGCCCAGGTGCTGGCTCCCTTCTCTTTACCTTCCACCCTTCCCACACTCTCTTTCTCCAGACCCTCTGAATTGGTTGTCTGCGAATGTGCCAAGCTTTTCCTCTTTGTCCTCCCATAAGTTCTGCCTTTGGTCTAGAACTTCCCTTCCTCCTTAATTTCCTAGGGGACTCATTATTATTTTTAAGCTTAAACCAAAAAAGAAAAAAAATGTTCCCAATTACTCCAAACTAGAGGGGCACCTCTGTGCCTTATCAGCACCAGCACCCCATGCCAACCTGGACCTTGGCACTGAACCTGCTGGGTTTTTTTTTTTCTTTTTTTGAGACAGAGTGTGTTGCCCTCGGTGGAGTGCCATGGTATCACAGCTCGCAGCAACCTCTAACTCTTGGGCTTAAGTGATTGTCTTACCTCAGCTTCCTGAGTAGCTGGGACTACAGGCACCTGCCACACGCCTGGCAATTTTTTTTTTTATTGTTGTTGTTATAGTTGTCATTGTTGTTTAGCAGGCCCAGACTGGGTTCTAACCCGCCAGCCCTGATGTATGTGGCTGGCACCTTAACCACCGAGCTACCGGCTCCCAGCCCGATCCTGCTGTCTTACAATGGAGCATTTCTTGGTCTGCACTGGTGATGGAAGTCTAAGACTAGGCTGTACACATGCCATCTAAGCACTGCCCCCACACAGTTTGTTTCCTGAGATGTCTTGAACAATAGGAAAGTAAATCATTGCTACTGGAACTGCTGGCTGGGTGTGCAACAGTTAAGGTGACTCACTGCGAAGAGAGGATGCTAGAAAGAATTAGAGCTTAAGGATTGTCTTCTTTACTTTCCTGGATGTTAACGGGGATTAGATAGGAAATAAAGCAGAGGACACAGGCAGCTTCTCTAGCAATCTCTGCTTAGTTTATCAAGAAAAAGTGAAGCTCCGGTGTCTTGGACATCCTGCTGTTGGAGTTGCTGGATCTCTGGGACTTCTGGAGTGTAGCTGCCCTCACAGGGCACAGCCGATAAGGCAGCTTTCTGCTTGCTGAGCAACTACAGAGATGTGGAACCCAGAACTTTCAAGTGGGAAAGAAGAGAAGCCTCCTACATCGGCGTGCTCCTCCAGAGAGAGGGGGAATCCTTCTCACTCCACGGTGTCTCTCTGAACCCTTCACGGGGCTCCAGACAGGACGAGTTCCCAGTCTATCACTAATCATGATCAGATCTGCACGTGCGGCTCCTTGGCAGGGCTCTTCATTTAGCCCAGGATTTTAAACTACCTACAGAAATTTGAGACTGTGCCAATCAGTTAGGCTTCTGGAAAAACTGGCTTTGGAAACTTACAGGGTCATGCTTCAGACGGTAACGTTTTACACGGCTCTTCCTCTCTCCTTGCAGCATGTTCTGATCATCCAATTGGAGGGGCCCAGATAACTTCGGTTTCTCTGATACCCTGTGAGTAACACAGTTCCTTTTTTAAAACTCCTCTGATTTTTTTTAGCCATATAAGAAAGCCTCATCCCCATGGTCATCTGTTTCCCTCTACCTTACTGGACAGACTCCTTAGAGCTCAATGCTAATGGGATCAAGGCTGCTGGCTCACTCCCCAGTTAACTCACACGAATTAAAATGTTTTGTGATCATTGCCTGAACTTTTAATTCTGGTCAAGAGCTTCCCAACCTGATCCCAGATTCAAACTCAGTCCTGCATGCTTAATCGTACAGAGCACATATACTCCCAGCCCATTAGGACGAGCAAATGTGTGAGTCCCTATAACCTATGTCCTTGACTTGCAAAGCTCAAAGAGCACCCCTTGCATGAGGCCTACCATGGTAGGAAATTCTCACTCAGTTGATCTGGGGGACTGTGGATCACAGACACCACACAAAAGAGTCACACCAAAATGTAACAACGCCACAGCTTAAAAAGTCTTTGACACCGTCTTTTACCTAAACCCCCGGTTCTGTCACCTTGGGATGTGATGGACAATCGGAGCTTCAGGGGTAGGCTGAGCCTGATAGGACAGATGAAACTCAAAGTGAGCTGCGGATGTCTGTTTTGTATGTTGAAGATGGTTTGTTGGCCAGGCACTGTGGCTTATGCCTGTAATCCTAGCACTCTGGGAAGCCAAGGCAGGTGGATTGCTTGAGTTCACTAGTTTGAGACCAGACTGAGCAAAAGCAAGACCCCATCTCTATGAAAAATAGAAATACTGAGGCAAGGGGATTGCTTGAGCCCAAGTAGGAGGTTGCTGTGAGCTGTGACACCATAGCACTCTACCCTAGGTAACAGCTTGAGACTCTCTCTCTCAAAATAAATAAATAAATAAAGATAGTTTGTTTGGGGGATATATCAAATTCAGAGTCAGAACCTACCTGTTACTCTTGTTTTCCTTTCCCCCCCATTGGTCCTGTTGCAGTGGACAGCTGCAGGGCTTCCCTTGCTGTCATCCTAAGCACGTCACCTGTGGTCCTGCCCCAAAGCAGATCCTGATTCAGAAGTTCGGGGCTCAGGGTGGCATGCTACATTTCTGACAGATTCCCAGTGATCACCATATCCTGGTTCATGGGCCACACTGAACAAGGCTGTAGATGACCTGATATAATAACTGAACGCCATATATGAAAAGAAAAAGCTAAACTTTAGCCATCAAAAAGGATAATTGCCTGTTGAGGTTTGTCCAACAGTTACTGTAACACCAGGTAACTAATCACAATTCTTCTCAAAGTCTGTTGAGGCCTCGTACACTTTCCTAGGACATGTGTGTACACCCAAGGAAAATACTCACTGATATGTCATTGTTTTATAAACAGTATGTGTGTACTGATGACCACAGAGGGAAAGCCTTTGGTTGAGGACACTGAGAAGTGCTGACTGCCACGAGCCCTCTTAGAGATCGGCGGTGCACATAAAGGTTCTGAGAAGGTCTGCAGTAAGAGCAAAACCTCGTTAACTTTGATTGGGCCACTTTTCCTCAAATTTAATTGACCACAGACCTTCTTTTCTCAAAATAATATTGACTTCCAAAGCAGCAGATTTCTGGGGGGTGTGACCTTTGTAAAGGAGCACATTCCATCCCAGTCCAGGCAGAGCTTGCTCTCCCCTGAACAGGCTGTGTTCCTCCCTGCCTTCCTCTGTTTGCTTATGTGCTTCCCTCCTCCTGTGAATAAATCTGTTTAATTTCTTGATGTTACATGTTGGATTAACTTTGTTGTAATACATGTTGGCTGTGCGTGAAGATTAACCAGGCCCTTTGAAATGTTGCTGAATCATTAATCCAGCAGCACCCTGGAAGGGGATTAATTGTGTGCAGCTGAGGTACTGCGGGAGTCACCCGCCTTTATTACAACAAGGAAGCTGCTGAGAGGCACTTAAAACTTCTTAGAACCAGAAAGAGCCTGAAGTCAGAGGCTTTAAGGCAGCACGTTATTAGTAAAAGGACGAATCAGTCCAGGGCACTTAGAAAGGCAACTCTTAATCTATTTTTCATTAGAGAGACAATATTAATACAGAATTAATGGGCTTCTATTTAAAAGTTGTAATTAGCAGAGTAAGAGGATGGATTATCAGAAAATGATTACAAGTCAATTAAGAATTAAAATACTCTCCTTGTATTTTAGCTGCTACCTTTTTATTTTCCTTCTTTGCTTTTATTGTGCCAAAGGCTAACCTGTCAATGGGCCGTAGGAGGACCAGCCCTGTTGACTGAGGATGGATTGTTGATGATCATGCTAACCACAATGATAATTTCTTAGGTGGTGTCTCCTCTGTTTTATTTTAGGAAGAGTGGATACAAAGGACAGGGCCCCACCCAGAGAGGAGGAGGGAAGCAGAATAGGCGAAAGCGGTCTTCTGGTCCCCCTGGGGTTTCACATGGCAGTGACACCAACCCTTTCAGAATATCTCCCCTGAGTTACACCTTAAAGAAGAGGAAGGGGGGGTTTGCTCCTCAGCACAAGCAAGGTGTGTAATGCACATGAGAATTTACTGATGCAAAAGAGAGGGGGCAACCTGGGCTTCTAGTTCTGCCAATGCAGGGGTGAGACTAGGGGACTGTGGGGTGCAGCCACTGCAGGGGTGCAGCTTGGCACTTGACTCTGTGATACTGTGTCACATTTGCTGAGCTCCTCCAAGAGATGACCAGGGCAAGATAAACCTTTTCTGGAAAAGAATAAGTGCTCATGGGTGAGAGAGGCAGCTGTCCCACCCTGAGGATGTCTGCTGAGCCAGGCAAGAGGAGGTGGGAGGACGTGGGGAGGACGAGGCATGTGAGCAGCCCCACAGTGGGGCACAGGAATGGCTGCACCAGTAGCTCATGCTGTGGACCAACACCAGACGGAAGTGTAGGACAGGTGACTTCAGATGGAGGGCTGGACTGGAGGGAAATGATTCCAAGGTGTCTCAGAAATGCTTTTTTACTTTATCAATGGTTCATCTCCTTTTCCAGCAAAGGAGTAATGTGCAGCTATGTGCCTCACTGTGCACACTTTAGAATTCTGTGCTGTCATGAACAACAGGTTCTCCTGAAGTAAGAAAGTTCAGCATCAGAAATGGCCGGGGACATTAACTTTGTGTGCTGGCACTGCCCAAAGCACTTGTTCATGTATGTCACCTGGGTTGTATCTTCACCACACACAAACAGACACACACAGACACACACAGAGACACCCAGATATACTGACAGACACACAGAGACACATAGAGAGACACACACATAGACACACACAGAGACACAGACACACACAGACACAGAGACACACAGAGACACAGACACACATAGAGAGACACATGCATAGACACACACAAAGACACACAGATACACAGACACACATGTAGTCACACACACAGACACACACACACAGACACAGACATAGACACACACACAACCACACACAGACACACACAGATACACACACATACACATATACATGCACACAAACACACACAGATACATACAGACACATAGACACATGGACACACATAGAGACACACATAGACACACACAGGCACCTACACAGACACACATACCCCAGCCCCCTTGCCCGGGACCTGCTGCTGTGTGTGAGCTTTAACCCCACACTCATAATGACAACCTCCCCGTGCTGTCAAGAGGTGTCCTTCCTGCCGATATAAAGTACCCACAGTCACTCCTAACCTTCTCAGCATCTTCCTGCTTCCTGTTAACTTCTCCATGCACAGCCTAGAGTTAAACAGAAATACGATGAATATATTTTCAATAATGGGATTTTCATGTCTATGCTTCTGGGATAATGGCCTCCAATGTGCCCCTGGGAACAAATTAAACTGTAAAGGTTTGCATCAGTGATTTGGATTTCCTGCGGAATTTGCTTTGAAAGAGCAAATATGTGTGGAATGAAACTGCTTTGTAGATTTTTCTCTTTACACAAGTCCGCCCTCTGCCTTAATCACCTGGACTGACTCCGAAAAAACACAAATGGATGTAGTTCACTGAAGTGCATTTCCGAAACATGGGCCTTTTCCTGTGATGATGTATAATTCATCACCCCTGGGCAAGGCAAACAAGTCAAGATGGCTTTTAAAAGACTCCACCAGCCTTTCTTCTTCTCTTCCTGTCTTGTTCTTGTCTGAAGAATCGGCCGCTGCCCTCTGATGTCTGTGCTCCCAGTCTGAAGGGACCATGTAAGCTCATCAGAGCCTCCTTCAAAACACTGTGCTCTCCCCTGGGTCTCATGGCCAAGTGTACAGGAAAAAAAAATACATGGATAGAAAAAATATAACGATGTAAATAAACCCCACCAAAATCTCTGCAGCTTCTCTCCTTCTAGCGGCACCCGGTCATAGAGCCCTTGATGCCTCAGCTCTGCAGTTCTCTTGTGCCTGCCTGGGCAGGACATGCTCTGCCAGAAAGTGCTCTGTTCTTGGACACGAGGAGGGCTTCCCAGGGTCCACCTGTGGTCGAAGCCCTTTTTTTTTTTGTTGCAGTTTTTGGCCAGGGCTGGGTGTGAACCTGCCACCCTCGGTATATGGGGCCGGTGCCCTACTCACTGAGCTATAGGTGCTGCCCGAAGCCCTTTTTCTTAGGCCAAGAAAAGTTCTCTTCTCTGATAAGAGAACTAAAAGTCTTAATGAATTGGTTGGGAAGATTTAAAAACAGGGGTGATAGGGGCTTCACCTTTTTTTCCCTTGTGAGTAACTGTGTCTGGCAATGGCATTCTAGAAGTGTGTGTGTTTCTATACGGTATAGCTATGGACTGAATTGTGTCCTCCAAAGAAGTTTTTGTTTTCTTTTTTTGAGACAGAATCTCACTCTGTTGCCCAGGTTAGCGTCCCATGGTGTCAGCCTAGTTCACAGCAACCTCAAACTCCTGGGCTCAAGCAATCCTCCTGCCTCAGCCTCCTGAGTAGCTGAGACTATAGGTGCCTGCCGCCACACTTAGCCACTTTTTTCTATTTTTAGTAGAGATGGAGTCTCACTTTTGCTCAGGCTGGTCTTGAACTTCTGAGCTTAAGGGATCCTGCTGCTGTGGCCTTCCAGAGTGCTAGGATTATAGGTGTGAGCCACTGGCATGGCCTCTCCAAAAAAATATTGATGACCTAACCCGAATATCTGTGAATGTGACTTTATTTGGAAATAGAGTTCTCCAGGGGCCAAGTTGAGATGTGATGATAGGAATTTAACCCTTTCATAATATAGACATAAAACTTTGTGTAGGATATCATGAATATATGCTATTTTTATCTGTCTATTTTACCTTAATACAAAAAAGATGAAGTTATTAGGGTGAGATATTATCCAGTGTGACTGGTGTCCCTGTGAAAACATGAAGTTTAGACACAAAGATAGAGGAGGACACAGGAAGGACACCATGTGAAGGTGAAGGAACAGCCTAGGGGACTAGGGAGCCCCTAGGAGCTGGGAGAGGCAGGCAGGGAGGGAGCTATACCTTGATCTTGACTTTCCAGCCTCCAGAACTGCTGCTGTAGTTCTAAGCAGACACCCAGGTTGTGGTGGCAGTGTGGAGCCTCCAGGAAGGGAGCACAGTTGCTTTTTGGGAAGGGGCAGAGGATGGGCCTTTGCAGAGTGTGAGTCTGGTAGGGCTGTCATAACAAAATGCCGCACACGAGGCGGATGAGACAGTAGAAATTTATTTTCTCACTGCTCTGGAGAAGTCCAAGATCAAAACGTGGGCACATGCGGTTCCTCCTGAAACCAGGAGCCTCCCTCTTTGGCTGGTGGACACTGTCTCTCCTCAGGCCATGCCTGGTGTTGCTTCTTATTCTTACAAGGACACCAGTTGTCCCAGATTGAGGACTCATCCTAACAGCCTCATTTTAACTTAATCACTGAGTTTAATACATTATTACGGCATATGATTATGTTCAGAGGAGAAAGGGGCTGGGATTTCAACATACCAATTTTGGCAGTGGGCACATTCAGTCCACAACATCCAGGAGAGGGGCGGGGCTGCAGCATAGGAGCCCGCTCTGTGAGTGTGGACACAGGGGAACACGGACCTTCTATTTGGCCAAGCAATCAAATAATCCCCAGGCCTGATGCCTTAGGCCGAGTACGTAATGTACAGAGTCAGTACCAGGGACTGTGGTATCCCTCTGATTACAGCTGCCTGTGGATGAGCAGCTGCCACCTGGGCTTAGCCAGACTTCGGGTCCTTTCTGGTCCTGGCAGAGCAGGGCTGGACAGGCCATGGCTGAAGCCTCAGGACTGCCTGCTCGCGAGGCCCCAGGCTGAGCAAGCTTGCTCCAAGTCCCAGACTTCCTGCTAAACATCTCTCTCTGCTCACTCTCACTGGCTGAAATTGTGACCTGGTTGGTGCATGTCGCCTTTCAATAAGTCTGGTGGCTGCTCTGTTCAATCCTTCTTGTCTAAGGGAGGCTGAAAACCTAAAAGAGGAAAAGGAGAGAGATGAAGAGGGAGATGGAGCCAGAGAGAGCAGGGAGAGCCAGGGAACAGGCTATTATCGCTCTACTAGAATGTGCCTTGCCCACACGAATTCAGACACCTGTGTATCGGGGTTCTTCATGGTCGCCACTTATTGGGGCCCGGGACTGGCCAGGTCTTCCCCCCAGCTTATCTAAGCTCCAGATGGGGACCATTAGGCTACTCTGCTCCAAACAATTGCTCTTAAGTGCCTGAGGCCTATTTGCTTTAGCACAAGGGAGAGAGAGAGAGAGAGAAAGAGAGAGTATTTGAGGGAGGAAAGCAGTTTTAGTAAGAGTACATCTTAGCAGTCTTTCATACAGAGATACCATGCAGGCGTTCTGCAGGCAGAAGTGACAGTCAGAGTGAACAGGTCCATGATAGAAGGTGTGCTCCCGACTGCCTTCTCCTCCATCCTCTTATAGACACACTCCCGTGGCTCTTAACACAATAGGTGTAGAGAATGCCAATCACTAATGGTCTCGTCTCCCGTAATGGTCTCGTCTCCCGAGCTCTCATGTTCTCCTGTTGAAAGCCAAATCCCTCCTTATCACCAAGCTGTTACATTACTGAGCTATACGGGTGTTTCTTATAACTCTCACTCCTCTTGCCATAAGCTATATGGGCTGCTACACCTGTGCATGCTGCTTCTTGGTGATCTTAGAGAACATGACTGTGAAAATAATTAAAAAGTTAGCTAGATGAGTCGTGCCTGTGGCTCAGAGGAGTAAGGTGCTGGCCCCATAGGCGACAGGTGGCGGGTTCAAACCCAGCCAGGGCCCAAAACTGCAAAACAAACAAACAACAACAAAAAAACAAAAACAAAAAAAACTTAGCTAGAGGCCAGGGGAGGCGGCTCACACCTATAATCCGGGGGGAGGATGAGGTGGATTGCTTGAGATCAGGAGTTCAATACCAGCCTGAATAAGAGTGAGACCCTGTCTCTACCAAAAATACAGAAAAATACAGGTGCTGTGGCACATGCCCGTAGTCCCAGCTATGTGGGAGGCTAGGGCAAGAGGACTGCTGTAGCTCAAGAGTTTGAGGTTGCTGTGAGCTGTGATGATGCCACCGCACTCTACCCAGGGTGAAAGAGTAAGACTTTGTTTCAAAAGAACCAAAAAACCAAAAAACAAGTTAGCTAGGTGGATACAGGGGGAGTTGGAGTACCGTGCTTGAGAATTGCTGTCCTAGCTGAACAGCATTAAATGCTAGTTGTGGCCAGATGTATAGGAAGCTGGGTGAATAGACCAGCCTCTCCTTCCCCACCCTCCTCATCTCTGCTCCGTGCCTCTGTTTGAGTTGGGACTTACAATGGGATAATGGAAACTAAAAGCATTTTTTTTTTTCTGGTAAGATCTAAACAGTAGCAAGCATAATATATTAGGCTGGAGTCCGAACGCTGTGTTAAGATAAAGGGGAAATGATGTATTTTTAAAGAGCTCTTATTTAGTTCAAACTTAAAAGCAACCGTGTACATTTCTTTCAACTAATGTTTCCTTAATTATTCATTTTCCTTGGCACTAGTTAAAGAGTCAAGTAATGACTTCTGTCTCTTTATATTTAGTCTATTATTGTTTGAAAAAGGCCAGAGGAAGGCCAAAGCAGTGCAAAAATGATATTTAGCCTTTTATTTTTCTTTTTTATTAACAACAGCAAATGTAAAGGGTAATATAATCACTGGCAGCTGAGAGACAATGACATTTTTATAGACCTTCTGGCAACACCGGGGTGTGAAAGAGCCTGACAGGTATTTGGCTTTCCAGGCTGTTCTTTCAACTGTGTCCCTCACCAGGCTGACTGCTGGGCCAGTGGTCCGGAGACGGGTCCCGTTTCCCTCCACACGGCATTTTTAAGAGCTTGAACGGCAGCTATCTGTTCAAATTTGGCGATTTTATAGATGGGAACCGAAGACAAACACCTGCAGGACCCTGTCCTTGCAGGCCTGCAGGGCCCTCACCGTGGCTCCGTAGAAGGTCCAGCTGGATTCTCGGGTTCCATGAGAACTTCAAAGACTGGAGAGCATAACTGTGGCGCTGGGACACCCAGGGCTCATCATAATTCGGAACGCTGTGGTTGTGGCCTCTCTGTGGGGTCATCAGAAAGCTAGTCATGCACAAGAACACATTAGTGAGCTCCCCTTACTAAGGAGGACCCAGCATGAGGCTTCTTTCTCTGCACCCCACTATCTGCATAAGCTCCTGCCTGTGGGATCTTCCTGGGCTGTGCAATGCCAGGGTGGGCAGCCGTGGTGCTTAGAACTCTTCAGCTGGGATGGAAAAGCAAGGGTCAGATTTCTACCCTGAAACAGGCAGTTCAGATGTGGGATAACTGTGATGGGTGTTAATTTTCCTTCTGCTCCTTTTTGACTGTGCAAAGTGGAAGGATGCACCCTCAAGCTTCTGGAGGATCTAGTGTTTCTTTTCTGCTCCCAGCGGGGGTACAGAGAGAGCCTTGTGTTCTTGTGCAGATTATGGAGGACACCTTGGTTTGCACCCGTGCCCAAGAAGCACGAAGGACTAAAAGCTAACGGATGAAGGCAGGAGGAGAAGGAAATACATTAATAAACAAATGAGCTGAAATTAAGGACACAGGCTCTCATGGACCCATCCACAGCTGCAGGAAGTTTCCCCAGTGATGCTCACTGTTTCTTTAACCATTGGCCAGGTCCTCTGAGTATTCAAAGGTGTGGCTGTTGTGCTTTTGGTGAAATAAATCCCTTTGGAGTTTATGTGGAGTGAGAAGACTTGCCCCTTTCTCCTGTCGTAAGCTCTCAGGAAGGATTTCCTCCCCGCCTCCCTTCCTGTATAGCGATGGACGGCTCCTCTTGAAGCTAGGAGGTGAATTCAGCTGAGCTTGGTCAGTCTCCTGGGCTAATTGTGGGTAGTGAAGCCACTGTTGTTAGTACAGCTGGATAAGATTTCTATTTACTCTCATCCAATTGGATTAGTGACAATTAGGTTTCCAAAGCATAATATGGGATTCAGAGACACTTAGATCAGAAAAGGCGTGTATGGCTCAAAACCAACCCCCTTATCGTCAAGGTTCAAAAGTGACTTGCATAAGAGGCTGTAAGTCAGAGGACTGGGTGGAGTCTAGAACTGCTCCAGTAACCCCCATCCTGTCCCCAGCCCTTACCTAAGTTAAAGGACATGATAAGACTTCAGTTATACCCCCTCCCTCTCCTCCTCACGGTCCTTCCTGTTTACCTTGATCTTGGAGGGAAAAATCTTAAAGGAACTTCATTATAATTATCACCACTAAAAGAATTGGAAGCTTCGCACAGTAGCAGTATTGTAGCCAATGAGATTTATCTGAGGCACTATTATTCCTAACTGAAAACTTTCTCTAAAAATGGGAATTGCCAAAATGCTTGATTCTGAAGTCAACTCTGCAAATTAACCTGGCCCAATGTTCGGGTTTTAACATCCGGCAAGAATATGGCCAATGAAATTGCTTGTGTCTGTCTTGAGATAGTTTCCAGACGCAAAACAAGAAAAGCTTTATCTGTCCATGAGATGCTTGGCAGAATCATCCCGGCTCATTACCTCACCTTCTCCAGTTTCCTGTTCTCTGAGCGGACCTTAAAAGGAGGTTTCAGTCTCTGTGTGTAAACACATCTATGTGAAATTTGAGTACTATTGTTATTGTGTAATGTTTGAAGGTACCAGTTTGCTTTCTAGAATTCCATTGTATTGGTCTTAAGCAAAACTAAAAATGATCCCCAATGCTTGTAGAAGGAATACAGAAAATACATATCCTGTACTGATTCACCATCCCACTTCAGATCCATTTTCTGCCTTCTCTGCCAGACTCTTTGCCCCAGCAGGTCAACTCCAATGAAAATAGCAGTGAAGTCCTCTTACTGGCTGGTTTCTGATTCTGTTTAACTGTTGGGAACTGCCAGCAGGAGCTGAGGGCATGAGAGGAGAAGGCCTCACCATTCCTCCTCACTCCTTGCTGCTGTGAGCTGTTTCTGACCTGAGTTGCCTCCAGCACCACCATTCTGCTCCTACCGGGACTAACCTGCTTCTCATCTCCACTCACTGGGCTCCAGTAATACTGTGTTGCCCTTAGACCTAGGAGCACTGCCAGAGAAAGTACCAAAAACTCAGCTACACTTAAATTTCAGGTAAGGAACTGATGAAGGAGGTATCCCAGGAAAGGGAAGAAAGCCACCCAAATATGCTGAGGGTTTTCTTGGCTTCACACAGGAGAGAATTCAAGTGTGAGCCTACTAATAACAAGAAGGTTGACTGAAAGAGAAAGAAAACAGATCCCACTTCACACACACAGTGACAACAGCTCCCACTCCACACAGAGTGACAACAGATCCCACTCCACATACAGAGTGACAACAGATCCTAATCCAAACACAGAGTGACAACAGATCCCACTCCATGCACAGAGTGACAACAGTTCCCACTCCACAAAGAGTGACAACAGATCCCACTCCACACACACAGTGACAACAGATCCCACTCCACACAGAGTGACAACAGATCCCACTCCACACACAGAGTGACAATGGATCCCACTCCACAGAGAGTAACAACAGATCCCACTCCACACATACAGTGACAACAGATCCCACTCCACATACAGAGTGACAACAGATCCCATTCCACGCACAGTGTGACAACAGATCCCACTCCACACACAGAGTGACAACAGATCCCACTCCACATACAGAGTGACAACAGATCCCACTCCATGCACAGAGTGACGGCAGATCCCATTCCACATACAGAGTGACAGCAGATCTCACTCCATGCACAGAGTGACAACAGATGCCACTCCACACAGAGTGAAAACAGATCGTACTCCACAGAGAGTGACAACAGATCCCACTCCACGCACAGAGTGACAACAGATCCCACTCCACACAGAATGACAACAGATCCCACTCCATGCACAGAGTGACAACAGATCCCACTCCATGCACAGAGTGACAACAGATCCCACTCCACACAGAATGACAACAGATCCCACTTCACGCACAGAGTGATAACAGATCCCACTCCACGCACAGAGTGACAACAGATCCCACTCCACACACAGAGTGACAAAAGATCCCACTCCACACACAGTGACAACAGATCCCACTCCACACACACAGTGACAACAGATCCCAATCCGTGCACAGAGTGACAACAGATCCCACTCCACACACAATGACAACAGATCCCACTCCACACAGAGTGACAACAGATCCCACTCCACACACAATGACAACAGATCCCACTACACACAAAGTGAAAACAGATCCGACTCCACATAGAGTGACAACAGATCCCATTCCACACACAGTGACAAAAGACGCCACTCCACATACAGAGTGACAACAGATACCACTCCACAAACAGTGACAACAGATCCCACTCCACACACAGAGTGACAACGGATCCCACTCCATGCACAGAGTGACAACAGATCCCACTTCACCCACAGAATGACAAAAGATCCGACTCCACACAGAGTGACAACAGATCCCACTGCACACAGAGTTACAACAGATTCAACTCCACACAGAGTGACAACAGATCCAACTCCACAC
>CAUYQV010195894.1:0-11845 GCA_963574575.1 Galagoides demidoff
AAGAAAGATAGAGACTTTACCTCTTACATGTTTACATGGATGGAGCTGGAAAATATTCTTCTTAGCAGAGCAGCTCAAGAATGGAAGAAAAAGTATCCAATGTACTCAATCTTACTATGAAACCAATTTATAGCTTTCTTATGAAAGCTATAACCCAATTATAGCCCAGAAGAAGGGGAAAGGGGAGAGGGAGGGGAGGGGAGGGGAGGGGAGGATGGGTGGAGGGAGAATAATTGGTGGGACCACACCTACAGTGCATCTTACAAGGGTACATGTGAAATTTACTAGGTGTAGAATATAAATGTTTTTGTTTTTTTTTTTTTTGAGACGGAGCCTCAAGCTATCCCCCTGGGTAGAGTACCATGGCTTCACAGCTGATAGCAACCTCCAACTCCTGGGCTCAAGCGAGTCTCCTGCCTCCGCCTCCCAAGTAGCTGGGACCACAGGCGCCCGCCACAACGCCCGGCCATTTTTTGGTTGCAGCCATCATTGTTGTTTGGCGGCCCCGGGCTGGGGATTCAAACCCACCACCTTAGGTGTACGTGGCTGGCGCCTTAGCCAATTGAGCCAGAGGCACCTAGCCGAATATAAATGTCTTAACACAATAACTAAAAAAATGCCATGAAGGCTATGTTGACCAGTTTGATGAAAGCATTTCAGATTGTGAGTAAAACTAGCACATTGTACCCCATGATTGCATTAATGTACACAGCTATGATTTAATAAAAAAGAAAAAGAAAAAAAAAACCTGTATCTCTGCTTAACAGGGGTTGGATGATTCTTCAAGACAAGAGTCTGCCATCCTCCTTATTCGCCAGCAAATTAATAAATTTCTTTTTCCTTTTCCTCAGACCACTTGTCCTCATTCAGTCTTCCTTCAGCTTCAGGGACAAGTATTGAACTTTCAGTAACATTCTTGTTGGCTTCAGTCCATCATTCCAATTATCAAGATCACTTTTAACTTTGATTCTTCTATTCACACTTTCTGCCAGGAGACTCTGGGAAATTATGCACTGCAGTCGGGGACAGTTCTTGACCATTTTCCATGTGACAATCCTTGCTTTATCTGAGGATAAATGGGTTTGATTAATTGCCACTTGTGTTTTTAGAGCAGGGTACCACAAGACTTTGACCATTTCCTCCCCATAACTAATTTAATCAAAGCATCAAGAATGAATCAAAGCAAAAAAATAAATCCTGCAAAATACTAGTCTTTTCTTTCAGAGAAATAATACATAGCTTCTACCAGTAATATTAGTGATTATAGGAAGGCCATTTCTCAACAACAACCCCAAGAAGACCAGTATTTCGAGTGTCACCACCATCAATCACATGAAAGAAAAGCTCTATCTATCTCACCTGCTGGAGGCAGTAACCTCATTGTGATTATGGACACCGACTATTGACAGACCTCTGTTGTTCTACCACCCTAAGGCAGAGGGAGAGCACAGAGTTCACCACTGCCCACACTGAAAACAAAAGGAAAACACCTGGAAATTGGAATGAGTAATATCTCATTATTATTTAAGAATATGTTGTTAAAAAACTGAAATGGAGTTGATTGAAAATGACATTTAATAATTGATTTTTGTCATTTAAAGATCTGAAAAAAAATGTCTGATCAGTGCCTTATAAAATAACTAATGATGTCATAAGAAATCTGACTCTATTTTCTGATGTTTGATTGATGAGAGCTTTTAAGCTCCAGCCCTGCTTCATCTCTTTCTGCCCCACATCTGGTGCAATGAACTGAATGTCCCCCCCCCATTCATATATTGAAACGTTAATCCCAATATGATGATACATGGTGGGGGGCATAGATCAGAGGTAATTTTGTTTTGAGGGTGGAGCCTTCACTAATGAGATTAGTGCCCTTCTAACATGAGGTGAGAGAGCTTGCTCACTTTTGTTCTAGATATGAAGACACTGCTAGAAGTTGGCATTCAGCAGCCCAGAAGAGAGCCCTCACCAGAACATCCTGCTAGCACCCTGATCTCAGACTTCCAACCCACAGAATAGCAAGAAATCTATACTCTGTTGCTTACAAGCCTCTGTTATAACAGCCCAAACTTCCAGGATATCTGAGTAAGCCAGTAAGAGGGCCCAGATGCACAGAGGGGAGAATGAACCCATGCAAGTCTTTCTTCCTCCTTCCTCACAGGAACCCTCACACTGGCTCCACCTCCTAACCACAACAAAAACTCAGAGCCAGCCTCCTGTCCTTGCTCTCTCCAGAGAATAACCCTGCTCTTTGAAACTTTTAATACGCTAAGCTCCTGTTAGTTTCCTGTGAGTCTGTTAAGCTCTCCTGTGAGTCTGTCATGCTACATGGCATGGATGACCTAAAGAGAGAAGATAATCTGGGTGAGAGATAATCTATATCACAGGAGCCTTTCAAAGCAGAGAACATTCTCTGAGTGTTGTCAGAACGAAGCAGAAGAGAAGCCACAAGGATCGGCTGGAGATATGACCCCGAGGGGGATGTGGCATATGGCAGATGGCTTGAAGATGCAGGGAGCCATATGGGAAAAATGCACATGGCTCTGAGTGTCCCCCACCTGACAGCCAACAATGGGGGAGGAAGGTGCTCCGATACAAAACTGCCATGAACTACATTTTGTGAACAACACCAGTGAGCTTGGGAGGGTATTAGTCCCTGACCCTCCACGTAAGAGCCCACTTTGGCCAACATCTTAGGAGACCCTGAGAAGAAAGCCCAGCTAAGCCAATGCAGACTTCTGACCTCCAGATCTGTGAGCTAATATATGGGTGTTGCTTTATATCTGGCAAAATGTTTTGCAGCAGTGAAAAAGAATACAATGTGCTAAGACTTTGATGCAGAGTATCAACACTGAAAAACGCATATCACCCTCTACACTTAAAGAGGTTAAAGTCTAACAGGCAAGCATATGTGCTAACAAAAAGGAGAATATGGCATGTGCTATAATGTTAGTCCAGAGAAACTGCTCGGGTATCCATGACAAAATACCAAAAACGAGATGGATTATAAATAAAAGAATTGTATTTATAACAGTTTTAAAGTCTGGAAAGTTCAAAATTGAGTCACTGGCAAGGGTGGTGTTTGGTGAAGGCTGTTTCCTGGTTCATAGGCAGCGGTTTTCTCCTTCTAGCCTCCAAAGGGAGGAAGGGTGTCACTCAGGCTTCTTTTGCAAAGAAGCTTATCCTGAGGGCTCTGCCCCCATAAACTAATCACCTCCCAAAGCCCCTGCTTCCTTGAGCATCACCTTGGAGGCAGGGTTTCAGTATATGAATTTTGAGGAAGCGGACATAAACATTCAAACTAGAGCTGTAGAACAGTGATTTTCAATCAGGGACAATTCTGACCTCCCCCCATCCAGGGAGTTTGGTGATATTTGGAGATATTTTTGATTGTCACAGCTGGGGAGGTGCTGTTAGCATTCAGTCGGTGGGGAACAGAGATGTTGCTACTGTCATACAATGCACAGGAGACACACCCCCTCAAAAAAAAAAAAAGAGAGAGGGAATTATTTAGTGCAAAATGTCAATAGTGCTAAGTTTGAGAATAAGGAGGAGAAAAATAATTTCCACTAAGAGATCTGGACAAGCTTCTTAGGAGTAGTGATATTTGAGTTGAACCATGAACAACAGTAAGTAGGATTTGACAGATAGGGGGTGCAGAGAGCAAGAAGCTGCTCCTGAGGTCCCAGCTTGGACCCTACAGCAAAGTACACACAGGCACAGCAGACCTCCTATGGTGTTGGCAGGTAGTAAGTAGCCAATTCCCCCACCCCAGCCCCAGCCCCAAGTCCTCACATGGTTTACTTTTAAGTTGGGAGCAAGTGCTATAACTTCAGTGTGTTACTCCCAAAAACCAAAAGTCATTGAGGAAGTAAGGTGCACAATGTGATGCTAGAATTTATAAAGGATATAGAAAATTATGAGCCATGACTCACATCTCCAATGTGCTGACAATCTAAGTGGAGAGACATACCTATTCACAGATAAGCGCATCAATCTTAAATTCATTGAAAGTAACCCTGGACCACTCCTTCTACCAGTCTGTTACCTCAACAAAATTCTTCAAGGGTGCCTCAACATATATCTGTATGTATCTATAGCTATAATACATGGGATGTGCAGTGAGATTCCTGTGTGAAACTTTTTTTTTTTTTTGAAACAGAGTCTCTGTTGCCCTGGGTAGAGTTCTGTGATGTCACAGCTCACAGCAACCTCAAACTCCTGGGCTCAGGCACTTGCCACAATGCCCAGTTAGTTTTTCTATTTTTGCAGAGACAGGGTCTTGCTCTTGCTCAGGCTGGTCTTGAACTCCTGAGCTCAAGCAATTCACCACCTTGGCCTCCCAGAGTTCTAGGATTACAGGTGTAAGCCATCATCACACCTGGCCCTTCTGTGCAAATTTTGTAATTCGTTAATTTGCTGTCTTTCCCTTTGTTTTGATCCTCCATAGAGTCTGCCCTGCAAGGTAGACACAGGAACTCACTTCTCCAAGCTGAGATCCATTACATGCTTGTTGCTTTTTCACCGTGATGCTGCCAGTTAGCATGAGGTTTACTGTTACTTTTGCATAGCCTTGGTAGTCAAGAACACAGAACAATTATTAAGTCCAGGCAGGAGGCAAAATACAAGAAACCTACTCCTATCTTTGCTACTGAATGTTTATCAAAGCCGTTAGAGGGGGAGAAATGAATCTGTCACCAAGAGCGCTTTCATTCTGGATAGCCTTAAACACGAGCAGCTGGGCTGAGATTGCCATTTCAGAGTTCAGGAGGGACTTTTACAGCTGTCACATCTAAGCAAGTCTTAAAAACCATTTCTCAAAGCCAGACTTATTTGAGACAAGCATCTGGTGACAAATGTTGAAGGAATAACAAAACCCTCCATACTCGGGTTTCTTGACCTTCATGTTTATTAATGTTCAGAGCTTCCCCAACCCTCTCAAAATTTCAAAGCCATACCACTGGGCTCTACTTAATGCACACGCTGCTGGAGACAAGGAAAACAGAATAGATTTCTATGCTTCTCTGCTTGCTTGACAAATATCAACCCATTAAGAAGTTAACGTATCAATTGATGAAAGAATGCAGGGAGCAGATTTGCTCAACCCTCAGTTGGACAGTGGGTACTTTTTAATTGAGCTAAAACTCAAGCACTCTTCACTAAATCCTCTTCTGATTAATTCTGTCAGCCAAGTAGATTATTTTTATAAATTTTTTAAAGTACAAAACTTTCTTCACAGACCATCTTTATGGTCTTCCCTTTAATCCCCGTTTTCTCTCCAGAGTTGCCTAGAGAGAAGGCCAAATGGTTCCCAGAGCCCTTGGAAACTCTCTTCTTGTGGCCAGCATAGAACTGACAAGTCCCTGAATTCTCTATCATTTCAACGACTGGATTCAACTTTATAGGAATTACAAAAAGGGAATAACATTATGCTAAGAGGAAGAGGGAAAGAGAACAGAAGTGGGGACTCCTTTGAAATCTGCCTTATTGAGACAGAAAGCAAAGGCCTTTAGTTAAGTAGGATGTATTCATTTCAGGAACAGTTCTCAATGTTCCCTGGGTTAATGCAACAAATAAGAGCAAGATGAGACTGGTTATTCCTACCCTTCTTAATACATCCAACAAGGCAGAAAATACTCAGGCCTTAAAGGGGAGCCGTATTTATTAAGGAAGCAGAGGAAAAGAATGAAAGTGTGGCTCTAACTTCCCACCAACCCCATGGGAAACTTCTAGTCCCAAGACAAAGTCATCCTATGGACTAGGCTTCTTAGAATCAAGTACAAAGGGAAGACAAGGAGTTGAGCTGAACCTAATGAAGCATCCAGAAAAGCAGAATGTATGATTCCAGCATGGACTTCAGAGTATAGGCCTTTTCTCCAACTCTTTTTGTCTTTAAGAACAGAGTTCTGCCCTTCACTCACCTATCCTCTATGTGCAACCACTTCCCCCTCGTTCCTCTGCAACATGGCACACACACACACACACACACTCAGGTTTCAAAATGATATGCAGGCCATTATTATTCCTTTCTGTTTCAACTACCTATTTAGCAGACTAGTCAGGATTCTCCAGAGAAACAGAACCCACAGTACATACACAAAGAGAGAGATATAAGAGAGGATTTGTTATGGGAATTGGCTCATGAGGTTATGGAGGCCTGGAAATCCTACCTCCTGCAGTCTGCAAGCTGGAGAACTAGGGAAGCCAGTGGTGTAATTCCCTCTGTGTCCAAGGCCTGAAAACCAACGGAGCTGCTGGTGTAAGTATCAGACCCCAAAGGCCAAAGAACCTGGAGTTCTGATGCCCAAGGTCAGAAGATGAACATCCCAGATTCAGAGAGAAAATGAGTTCACCCCTCTCCTGCTTTCTAGTCTATCCAAGCCTTCCAACAGACTGGAGGAAGGTATTCTAATTTACTGGGTCTAGTGAGTCAAATCCTAATCTCTCCCAGAAACAGCCTTACAGGCATATGCAGGAATAATGTTTTGCCAGCTATCTGGATCTCCCTTAACTTAGCTGACACATAAAATTAATTATCACACTTAATATTTTTAAAAGTTAATTTTTGAAGTAGGAGAAAAAAGAAAAGTGGAGGGGGGTAGAGGAGGAAGAAAATAAGGAAGAGAAGAAGAGGAGGAGGAAAACATAGAGGAGGAAAAGAAGGAAGAGGAGAAAAGGGAGGAGAAAGCATTATTGATAATACAAAATGTTGTCTAATTCTATTCCATATTACTTCATTCATTCTGCAAATACTCAGAGAGCACTTTCTATGCTGAGGCACTGTTCAAGATACTGGAGAAAGAGGCAACAAAATAAAGTCCCTATTGTTGTCCAAACCACAAGGGGATTTCAGCCTAAGTCCAGTTACTCATCACACAAAGATCCAATTATTGAAACAAGGATTGCCAAGGAAGAGAGGAATTTTAAACACAACAGACATAGTGTCAGGAGAATGGGAGAAGCTACCTCGAATCTATCTTTCTGAATAACAGAGGTCATGGGCTTTTTAAGGAGGGACCACATGCCTTGAGGCAGGCAAAGGACGATGATGAATCTTGGCATAAGGAAATCTGCTCTGGGGCCTCCAGAATCTCAACTTCCTTGTCTTGCATAAAACCTTATCTCAGGGAAACACCTCAAAAGTTTTAGTAGTTAGTTAAGGGTGAGGATTAAAGAAAATATATAGGCTCGGCGCCTGTGGCTCAATCGGCTAAGGCGCCAGCCATGTACACCTAAGGTGGCGGGTTTGAATCCCCAGCCTGGGCCCGCCAAACAACAATGATGGCTGCAACCAAAAAATGGCCGGGCGTTGTGGCAGGCGCCTGTGGTCCCAGCTACTTGGGAGGTGGAAGCAGGAGACTCGCTTGAACCCAGGAGTTGGAGGTTGCTATGAGCTGTGATGCCATAGCACTCTACCCAGGGGGATAGCTTGAGACTCTGTCTCAAAAAAAATATATATATATATATACACATATATATACAAGTCATTGGAATTTGTTCATGGAGCCAGTTACGACTGCCCCCTTCCTTTTAGTTAATCCCTCTATCCTAGGGAATCAGGACATTGATTTATCTGGCTATTTCCTGCTGAAATGGGACATAGGTGGTGTATGAGAAAGAACAAAAATGTTAGGCCTATAACTGAAACTCTTTAGTTTCAATTGCCACATTGTCCCCACCAAGATAGTGAAGTTATATCACAAGAAGTACCCAATCCTCCCCCCCCCCCCGTGGGATCCTTCCCAGGAAATATTGGCCCAGTGTTCCCCAGTTGGAGTTTCCATCCCAAATTTCCCTAGTCACTTATGCAAATGGTTTTAAGGAGTTAGTTTATTGGGCAGTTTGTTTTTGACCTACAATGGACTAAAATGGGTGTTGAGGATTGCCAACAAGCAAGTGTCCCATGTTATCCAGCCGTTCAGAAAATCATAAGCTCAAGAGTTTTTGTTGTTGTTGTTGTTTTTTCTCACTGACCCCACAGATAAAAATATACTGAGAAGGCACCAACAGTACCTGCTCCTGTTTGCCTGTCCCTCTGGGAGCTGTTGTGTAATCAATTTCCCCAGACCTTGGGGAATCATTTGCCCAAGTAATATAGAATAAAATTAGACAACATTTTGTATGATGATTCCTTGGGGAATCTATTGTACAAATAGGGATTTCCCAGCTATCCTTATCCAGGGAGCAGATTAAGGCCAATTGGTTGTACAATTGCTATGCTGCTCTTTTGGCCCTCAAGTCTACCAGAGACAGTTCTCTGGTATCCCCAGCAGTACATGATGGCTACCTCCCCAGGCAGTAAAATGGCTCTTAATAACTCAATGTGTGGTCCATATTTAATGGTCTTGTTTTCAGAGGTAAGGTATCCTTATTTCCTCCAAATAGTTTTATAAGCATCTACCACTGATACACATTCCCCCATACATACTCAGGGCTGGACATCAACCCAAAATTTTAGGCCTAAAGAAACTCAACCATGTTGTCTGGGGCCAAGCAGGTCCAGAGTTTTTCTTCTTTTAAGGTTTTTAGAAGAGGTTTGCTATTAGTCTGAAGTTAGGAATCTAAATCTGGCAAAACCCAGCCATATCCAAGAATCCTTAAAACTATTTGCAGGTGGTAGGAACTACTATTCAATTTACATCCTCTCTCCAATCTAGGAGGAGGCTCTGATTTCCAAGAGAATCCAAACCCCAAATATTTGACAGTGGGCAGTGAAATCTGAGGTTTTTATGAGTTGATTTATATCCTATGTCAGCCAGTAAATTTAACACAGTTATGGCCATGCTGCCTTGAGTAAGCTTCAGACTCACTGATATCTTCAGACTCAGGATATCATCTACATGCCGTAATACCATTCCTAGCCCTTAAACTACTTTTCTCAAATCTATAGATGGAATTTTTTTAAAGATTGTTGGAGAGCCGGTAAACTCCTGAAGGACAGTCTAGCAGTACTTGCTTTTGGCTTTAGACATTAAGTCTTCCCATTTAAAATAAAATAGTTCTTGGAATTCCAGAGCAGGAAGAATATAAAAGACAGCACCTTTTCAATATACTGCTGAACAAACTAATAGGCCTATCCAACCTCCTTTCCCTTCATGGCTGGGAACACAGTTTTGGGATTTGTTTGTTAGTTCTCTTTGGCTGGCCAAAAGGGGATCGGTAACAGTGGAGAGTGGTATAACTAGGTTACATTTACTTGCTTTTGCTTAAATTTGGCTGATGGTCTAATTTTATTTTGTCCCATTGTTGCTAGCTACCTCCCCCAGTTCCATCCTGTACCTTGCTGGGATCTTTGTGGCCTAGGGACTGAATGTAAAAAAACTTCTAGTCAATTAAATGTTCTAGGACAGATGGGAATGGAGGTGGACAGGCATTCATCAACTTTTACAATATGAGAGCAAAAAATGAAATGTCAAAAACAAAGTTATAAAATGAACTCATCTGCAAGCAATGAGTTATTGTAAACTTAGCTTTAGTTATAGACTTACAGCAATTTGTTATATAAAACATCAGTGAACTTTAGTAATTTGTCCGAAGGTGCCAAATACATCTTTTATAATATGTCTATTTGCATAAACCCTATACGTGGGAACTATACTCAGGAATTGTTACCAGAAGTTTGGTACTTTCAGCCACATCAGAAAGAGGACAAGTGGTTTGAGAAGGAAAGGGCAATTTATTAATTTGCTGGCAAATGAGGATAATGACAGACTCTCATCTTACAGTACCATTGTCCTAACAAGAAACAGAAATACAGAGCTTTTAAAGGGAAGGTTTTTGGCTTGAGGCCATTACTGGTTAACTATAATTATTGATTCTGACCAATCTCATCTCTTTTTTCTTTTGAAGTTTTTGGCCAGAGCTGGGTTTGAACCTGCCACCTCCGGTATATGGGGCCAGAACCCTAGTCCTTTGAGCCACCGGCCCCACCCCCAATCTCATCTCCTGGAAAGACAATCTCATGACCTGTGCCTGCATAATTCTATTGAGCCATCTCCTGTAGGGCAAAGAAAAAAATGACTCTCCCCCGCCCCTCTAATTCCTGGCCTGAGGAGGTAGCAATGCAGGTTTTAGTCTTTGAACACCATGGGTAGAGTCCTATAGCATCATAGCTCACAGCATCTTCAAACTCTTGGGTTCAAGCAATTCTCTTGCCTCAGCCTCCCAAGTAGCTGGGACTACAAGTACCTGCCACAGCTTTTTATCCTTTCTCAGGTGATTCCCTCTGTCATAGAAATTCTGTCACTAAATGTCTTAATATCCTCTCTGTAATTCTCTTTTAGGTCTATGTAAAGAAGGAAATTCTTTATGGTTGGGACAGATGCCTACACCACATGGCCTAAAAAGGCAAAGTCCCTCATTTTGCTAGATATTTAAGCCTCTATGTGTCTGATCTGGAAGGGCTGAACTATACAATTCTGGAAATCAGCCTTTACAATCTCACATGCCCCTCTCTTCTACAGAGTAGTCCCTGAGCCTAAAGGGAGGATATTTGTAGTTTTAGCAGCAGGGCACTGGCAATAGGATAATTTTTAAACTCTGGCGATGTCAGATAAACATTGTTATTTACTTAATCGGTGTTTTAAATAAAAAGTCATAAAATGTTTTCAGTTCTTTTCATGACTTTTGCTTAAAGAAGCAAATCTTAGGGCTCAGCGCCTGTGGCTTAATCGGCTAAGGCACCAGCCATGTACACCTAAGGTGGCGGGTTCGAATCCCCAGCCCAGGCCCGCCAAACCACAATGACAGCTGCAACCAAAAAATGGCCGGACGTTGTGGTGGGCGCCTGTGGTCTCAGCTACTTGGGAGGCGGAGGCAGGAGACTCGCTTGAGCCCAAGAGTTGGAGGTTGCTGTGAGCTGTGAGGCCACAGCACTTTACCCAGGGGGATACCTTGAGGCTCCGTCTCAAAAACAAAACAAAACAAAAAAAAAAAAAAAAAAAGAAGAAGAAGCAAATCTTAGGCCATACTGATTATAAACTTGGAACTTAAACTTACATTTCCAGAAATGACTCAGATATTTTGTGATTATCAATTATTTAATTTACTTTAAGACTTCAAATTACTGAAAAGAACCATGAAACTACAACATACAGACACACAGTAAGCAGATATTATAGATTTATAAGATTTTTCATTTGCCATTTTTCAAATAGTTTCTCTCCCTCACTTTAGAGATTTTTTGATTAGCTGTTTTTATGGCCTTAAACAATTGTTGCTAGGCAACTCTAAATTTGTATCTCCAAAGATAGGAAACCAGGTAGAAAATTTACATCTCAAGTCACAGAAGGTTTGTTATGTAAACTTTGAGTCACTATCCTTTTTATCCTAAGAGTGGTTTAGGTGCAGAAAAAAAGGTTCCCTTACAAATGGAGATTTTCTTTTCATAGAGTTTTACAATATCCAGCTAACTGTAAATTGATTTGGTTTGGTAAGTGGTCTTTTTAGCTTGTTTCTTAATTAGATTACTGAACTTAGGGTTGAGCCCTTTAAAAGAAGAGCCCAAAGAAAGCCCATAATTTTAGCACCACTACAGCTAAGAGGCAGATAGATCCCTTAGATCCCAGGTATCATTTCAAGTTATTTTCTGTTAATCATTTTTATGGCCTGTGAATATTAGATGTACAACCAACATAATAATTATGATCTCAACAAAGTCATTTAATGTCTAAACAAATTCGATATCTCAACATGTTTTTAAACAAAATTGGGGGGAAAAAGAATGAAAAGAGGTTTAAAACATAGCCCCCAAAACAATCACAAAATATACTTTTAAATATTACTTTTAAGCGTAAACCTACTGAGATAACAACCATATAAGTATTCTAGTAAGACTTGCTCTTCT